>VSTD030002587.1:0-11669 GCA_008808055.3 Sporobolus alterniflorus
CTAACTTTGATAATTTGTTATATTAAAAAATAAAGTTATAAAAAAATCATATTATAGTTAAAATACATAATAATTATAAATTTTATTTTAAATAAGATGAATGATTAAAATTGATGTAAAAAATCAAAGTGATAAATATTTAAGGACGGAGAGAGTGGGTTCCTTGAGTTGCTGTATAAGCTTTCAGCAACTGCAATGACACGACACGATCAGCATTTTGTATCTAGAAGATGCTGAATTTAAGGATGCAAGGCTGTGATAGTAGGACTGAAATGGTGCGAGCTTGCAAGTTTGGTGGACACATGTAATGTGTGCGAGCTGAAGGCCAGTTATGGTAGGGCGGTGCCACCAAAATTGTTCTGGTGTGCCGTCGTCACCATGGTCGACACGGTAACAGGATATGATTTTTTGTGTTGTGAATCGTGTACCAGATCACGATAGCCAGGTACCATGGCGACATAGTTGTGGAAAGCCATCATGACTTGTGAGTCGTGATGAATAACAACAAGGGTAGGGTCAGAGTCGCGTTGGTGTTTGCCAGAGCAGAGTTGTCTGTACCTGACAAAGTTATTAGTGCGTATACACATTACGCCGGGCCCAGTGCTAGTAATGTTGCTATTGAGTCTTAATCGAGAGGATTCTGATATAGATATGATTTCCCCCGTATGATCTTGCTTACTTAAACCCAAAGCCTTGCCGTTCTTTTAGCCGTTTATAATTTTATTTTTTCGCTTTAGGAACTTGCTCGTGAAAATAGGATGTCCCAGTGAAACAAATAGAAGAACCTGTGTCACAGGAGCAAAACAGAGCTAACTGGCTGTTCAGTGAGCAGCACAATTGAGAGAAAAAATGTTGAATTATTTTATCTCCATTACATGATATCAAGATTTCTTCTAATACATGATCATCGAACCATTTCTTCCCTTATGTGTGTCACATTATTTCGGCACCCAGTGTTTTCCATGAAAAGACGTAGAACATTGAGAGGGTGGTTAGGTACAACATTTTTTTTAATTTTTCTATTGAAGTTGTGCCACAGATTGCAGTGCTTAAAATGCAGAAAGGATGGGACTGTTGCTTCATTATCAGATCCTTAGGGCAATTGCTTGAAGGCACACTTGAAAACAGTCCATTGGATGGGATGACATGCTGAGTGCATGATATGACTGTAGGCTGATGACGACACTTCTTTCTTGGAACAAGTTGACGGTATTACTTACAAACAAAACTAGTTGCTTACTGAGCCTGTCCTCCGAGGTGCAGTAGCTGGTAACATTAAAGGGGAGAAAATATCAGAAAAAATGTGTGTTCCACGTTTACTTTTATTTTTCTTGCGCAGGAGAGGAGAGGTACGAGTCTGAATGAATTAACTTGACCCTTCGTGTGCCCAAAAGGAAAATAGTGTTTACTAAAGAAAAAATGCATATGTCCCCTTCTTGCTCCAGTCAAGATATCCTTTTAAAATTAAAAAGACCACATGTCAAAATACAGCGACTGTTCTCATGGTCCGTTCTTTCATTTCTCATCAGCTGCTGGCAGTCTGGCACCACGGAATTTTTCATATCTTGTGAATTCAATTCTGGTCTTCCAGCATCTTTTGTGCCCATTTCAGTGCTACTAGGCCCGCCATCTGCTGCCTTATCAGTGCTCATACTTCCATGCATGACCTGAAGAGCCTGGCGTGAATGCAGAGTATTTTGACACGCCTCCTTGATTCTTATTCCTGTTTATGTAGCGAGTGGGCCTAGCGCCAGAGTGTCTGTATAAGCCCTACTAGTGATATGGAAATGGTGTCACCTCCATAATTAGCATATCTTACCCAAAACAGTACCTGGACATTATCTTCATCGGTTCCTTGTTTCAGATATAATTAATGCTGCTTCAGTGTTATAGTGCCTCATTGACGATCATCACATGTTCTTAGGCGCTGCGTTCTGATGAAATAGTGGCAGATGTCGTTATTTCAGGACATTTCCCTGTATCCCATGGCTCGGGCAGCGTGGTTTTCTGGCTGCAGAGGGAGATTCCTGGAAGGTGTGCAGCAGCCGTATCATATTGTCCTCTGAATCATCTGTGAGTATATGTGACAGAGCTGTGTCCGCTTCTTCCCCTGCTATCGCTGCTCCTACTCCCAGTAGACAAGGTGCGTGGCTTTCTGTGCGTTTGGATTCTTGTGCTGATTCGTGCCTCTGCTTTGCCTGGCAGCAGGCAGGCACCTTATCCTCCTTACAGCTTGAACCAATGGTGTGCAGGTTGTTGCATCCTTGATTTTTTTTTTTGCACTTGCTGTTTTCAAATCTGAAGAACCCTGCTGACTGATATGATTTGTTTGTGCTAATTGATTCCTCTACGTTTGTTGTTTTTAATCGCAGGAACTCTGCTAATTGATATGATTTGCTTCTCCTAATTGAGCTCCATCAAATAGATCGATCTGGAATGTTCTATTCTGAGTTCACTCACATATACTTGCTGCCTTGAGATACATGCTGGTTCTCCGCCAGATCTGAGTTCTGAACAACCAAGCCTGCAGCGCTAAGGATGTGATAAGGATCAAACTGATCCCAGAAGCTAAATGATAAGGCAGAAATCTGATCTGACGAAATTTGGGGAAGACAAATTTCTCATTCCCATTCCTTGTTTTTTTTACAGCCCTGGCTCATACAGAACACAGCTCGGAAGAGGGGGGGGGGACTAGAAATATATACACGATTCATAGATTTTTTTTGTCCATCTTAATTAGACGCAGCAGAAAAGCAGCGTTCTCTCTGTACAGTTTTGAAGAGCCCAAAAGCAAGCAGCTTTCCCAGCCATGCTCGACGCCATCCACCTCATGTCATGATTCACGACCATTTTTGCCATCTTCCCGTGTACGTACCATCTTAATAGCCTCTGCTTTATGTGTCTTAACAATCACCTGGCCTCGGAACCCTTCATGATCCTCAGCTTGTTGCAAGAAGAGACGAACATGCTGCAAACAACACACGGAAGGGAAGGAAAAAGAAATCGCAATCAGAACCCTGTTGACATGCAGTATATATAAAAAAAAAGAACCATGGCTCGTACTCGTATCCGAGGAACTATGTAGCATGTACGTTGTTGATGGGCACTTACTCCCAGGGCACATCTCCGAGGAGCATGAGGTCGCCGTCCTTGTCCTCGTAGGCGACGGCGTAGCGGTGCTGATCGGCGGAGAAGGAGCTGGTGAAGAGGGCGTCGAGCGCGTCCCTGAGGCCCCTGTACCCCTTGTACACCCTGAGGTCGAGCTTCCTGAGGTACGGCGCGCCGTCCATGCTGACCTTGACGTACAGGCCACCTCCCGGGTCGGCCTTCTTGGCTGCCTGCTGGAAGGTGTTCCTCCTGTACGCCCTCACCGGAGGCCACCCAACCACTTGCGCCCTGGAGAAGAAGAGTTGATTGATTCTGGTCAGCCCTCGTGTGCGTGCGTGGGTGCTCCGAATATATCTGACGCTGGATCTGCCTGTGTTGTTGTTATGACGGGGAGTGGAGCAGGGGGCGTGAGCTTACTTAGCGGGCGTGGCGGCGTGCCGGTGGTCGTCTCCGGCGGTCCCCGAGTCCTCGCTCTTGGTGTCGTCAAGCGCGCGCTTGGCGCCTACGGAGGGAGGCGGCTTCTTCTTCGGCCGGCTGTTGCTGTCGTTGCTGGTGGTTCCAGGCAGGCCGAGGCGGAGCTCGGTCGCGCTGAGGTTCTCGGCGTCGATCTCCATGGGCGCTTGGTGGTGTTGTTGGAAGCGGAGGATGGGCGAAGGTGTGAGGAGGGGCGTGTGGGAATGAGATGATGCTGGGCTGGTGAGGCCGGCTATATAGCAGGTGGTTGCGAGGAGGCTTTCACGGGCGTTGGCACGTCGTCGGCGCCTGTCCTGTCGGGCGGGTTTGGACGGGGGTCGTTCGTGGGGGGAGATTCGTCGCCGCGCCGGGGGCAGCCCATGTGGTGCCTGCCTGTGGGCCTGGTAGTGGTAGCCAATCCATGATTGTCCGACACGTGTGAATTAATGATGCGATGCCGTGTGTGTAAAGAAGTACTAGTACCGGTAGGAAATGGTTTAGCGGTGATAGTAATGTGGTACTATAGTTTAAAAGTCAGGTCGGTGTTGACGCGGTCAGACGATGATATGACGCACTCGATCTAGCTAGCTAGCGGCCACACTTTTGTTGGAGAGGGGAGCACATCATCACACGCGCGTGTATAGCAACAGGGGCGGACAGTAGCCTAGGCCAGGCACGCGGAAAGCGATCCGTTAGCTGGACGACGACGGAGAGAGGAGCACGGCAATTATCGCAGGCTTCATCAGGTGGCGGCTTAGGCTTAGCTTGCTGCCCTCTTCCTTCTTCTCTCGGCCCTCTGCGCGTGCGTGGGATCCGCTTAGCCTTTTTTTAGAAACACAGCATAATCAGCTGGACCAAACTCACTTTGCTTAGCACGGGCGGGGCGGGTGTGTGGTGGTGCCTGTCGGCACGGACGGATGGATGGAGATGGACCAAGCTCACTTTAGCCAGCCGCGTCGCTGTCACGCTCCTCCGTCCGATTTTATTTTCTTTTCTTTCGGCAAAAGGCACGGCCGGCAGCGTGTCATCATCGTCCTGCTGCTCTGCCCCCCCGGTCGCGGAAGGAAAAGGGAGGGAGCCGGATCGATCGGCGCACCGGCTGCGTGTGGACTGGGATCACGAAGCGTTTGCGAGCGCGGAGCCAGTGGCGGCCGGGGACACGCGACGACCCCGAGACCTCGTCTCGACCGACCCCTACGTGCGAGACACGCTCACGTGCAACCCTGTTCAAGCTACTACAATGTATACTTCCTTCATCTTCAAATATTCGTTGCATTTGACTTTTACATACTAATTTTGATCGTTCGTCTTATTAAAAAAATCCAAAATTTATCACTTGATTTTTTATTAGATGAATTATCAAACGTAATAAAAAAGTCGTCGACAAGTATTTTCAACGTTAGAGGTCTCCAAGGCTGTATTGTACTATACTAGGCATGTGGTCATGCTGCCCTGCGTTCAAGTTGTCTCCCTAGGAGGGATACCATGACTTCCTTTTTTCTTACAAACACAATATTACTCCATAACATCATTAAAAATATTGCATTATCGATGATTATTATATGTGCTAAATGGTTAAAATCATTGTAAATGGAAACAAGTCTGCACGTACAATGGGCTACATCTATTCGTTTAAAAATGTGTCTATCTCCTATATTCCATACATGATTTATTGTTTAACCTTTAGTTGGCACTGTTTACTTTCCTTTGACCATTTTATGTTTTTATTACACATATCAGGTTAATTGGTTCAAAATATTGAGCATCTTAAAAGTTATATCATGAGTACCATCACTAAGAATATGCTAAAAGAAATTTTGCTGTTAACTTACAATGCAAGGACTCGTTAGTGTATCGATGTAGAATCATTAACGGTATGTCCATCAAGTTATTCTATATGCAATGATCCTATATATTGGTTGTATGTGAAGTACATCAATATAACATACAACACATAGTTGATGTGCCTCACCTAGATTTGTGAAGAGTAAGTTATCAATTGGTTATCAATAAATATAATTAATATATAAAGGTAGAAGACGTTCAAGCAATGCCGGTTGTCGGGCACTCAGGCCATCAGCTCAGCAGGGCCCGTCTCCTCCTGCTTGTGGGAACATGATAAAGGGGCCAGAGATGAAACATCCCGTGCGTGTCTCCAGCTAGTTTTAGGGTACAACGTCGCACAAAATCGAACACGTTTCACGCCGCCGCAAAATAGTTACTCTAAGATTGACGACAATATTTTGTTTTATCTCCAACATGAGTTGCAGCACACTATAGTGTTGGATTTTCTAAGCGCTTGGTGAAAACTGAACTGAACGATAGGTTTACTACCAAAATGACATTTGAAATCTGGATTGCCACACAACAAATCTGAATTAAAGCGCTTGGTGAAACAGTAGCGACATTTTGATCTTTACGACGTTTCAATGTCACACCTGTTATAACACATACAAAAAATGAATTATGCTCGGACCTCGGTTTCTAGAAGTGACTGTTGTGCCACTCCAAAGGTTTACTCTCTATTTTCTCAAAAAAGGAAAATGGTATGCCTACTCCTATATGGATGTTGGGAGTCTAAGTTCGAAGGTTTAGACCCCACACACGAAAGGTTGAGGTGAGTGTGCTAAAATAAATAAGCAAAAATGTGAAGCCTATGAGAGATCGTGGATTCATTAATAAATGCACATTATGCCCTCTGGGGTGATCTCAGAAAGACTATTTATAAGGGCGGTTAGGAGGTTGGTAAACATTGTCTGAACAACCTCCTAACCTCCTATTTACTTTGTACTAAACCTATCAGTTCCTGACATGTGTCCGCTGCTGTGACACATTCGTCCAACGGCCTGTGTCGCAACAGCGGACACATGTCAGCAACTTCGGCATTGACCAAGCCCTGGTGTTGTCGCTATCTCACAGACCTCTTAGTAGCCGGCTAGGGCCTCCGTCGCCTGGGAGGTTGGTAAACATTGTCTGAACAACCTCCTAACCTCCTATTTACTTTGTACTAAACCTATCAGTTCTTGACATGTGTCCGCTGCTGTGACACATTCGTCCAACGGCCTGTGTCGCAACAGCGGACACATGTCAGCAACTTCGGCATTGACCAAGCCCTGATGTTGTCGCTATCTCACAGACCTCTTAGTAGCCGGCTAGGGCCTCCGTCGCCTGGGACCTCCGGCACCATAGCTGCTCGAAGACCTCCATCCCGGACGCCATCCCCATTGCCATGTGGGAAAACATCAAGAACGAAGGTGACCCTGAGAGTTGGTATTTACAAAGCACAGTGTCCGCGGTGAGGCTGAGGGAATCTTTCAAGGCCTTTGATCCGTGTCTCCAACAGTAGTCCCTCACAGATGAGGTTCAACCCCAATGAGTCGGTCCTGTGATTTATTTTACGAAAGATCCCAAAAGCGTCACCCTCGCGCATTGGGGTTGGGGCTTCAGAATTATGTTTTATGGGTGTTTGTAGCTGAGGTTTGACTTCATGGCCATATGCGTTCGGGCGTTCTTTTATGAGTTTTTCTTGTGAAAAAGTGTCACCTTCGCCTTCGAAGGCCTGAATGCCGGAGGTGTGAAATTGGACTTTGGTGAGTATTGGAGTTGTGGTGGTGAAATGATGAGATCCGGGCCAGGGCGTGGGGACGGCCCGTTCCTGGTGTGTGATTGTTACTGTGTCTCGTGCGTGAGCGGTTTGTACCACGTCTATATAAGCCATGGGCGGCTCCATTGAGTTCTGCTTGCTTTTTGTTGTTGCTCTTGATTCGTTTCCGTGCACTCTCGTTTGCTTGTGTTCTTGTTGCTCTGCGCTTGCAGTAGCTTCGCTGCTCTCGAGGGGAAGTGTCATGGCTCGTTCCAAATCACTTGAAGAGGCTGAGAGAGAGATGGCCGCCGCAACTCTTGTGGAGACTGAGATTGCAGTGGAGGGGACCCTGACTAAGGGTCACGGTGAGATGCCTTTTTGTGTCTAATGGGGAAGGTCGTGTTTCAAGCGGAAGCGAGTTCAGTGATTTTGCAGATGAAGATGCCTCCGACAATGAGAATTCACAGACTTCTTTGGAGCTTCGGCAATTACTCTCGGCCGTGTTAAAGAAATGGGCCAACAAAGGGTATTTTGTAGAGGGGGAAGCATGAGCGCCTGGAGAACAAATGACACCGGAGCCAAACGACGATGAAGTTGTTATCTTTGAGGATTTCTTTGTCGCCGGCTTACGCATGCCTCCACACTCTGTGTTGGTGAATATTTTATTGAAGTTCCAGGTGCAACTCCATCAGTTGACGCCCAACGCGATAACACAACTGTCAAAATATTTTTGGGTTGTTGGTAGCTTCGGTGGCGTGTCACGAGTGATGCATTCGTGAAGTTGTATGAACTCCACTATCAACCGAAGAGAATAGTGACTGGCGAAGGTTCGTTGTTCGCATAGTACGTCTGCTTAAATTGTCACACCAAACGGGGCGGTGGGCTGAAACTGAGCCTCGTTGTTAAGAACAAATGGTCAATGGGATGGATAAAAGTGTGGTTTTATTGTCGGGTTCCCTGCCGCCGAAACTCCGAAGGCAGGAAAAGCATGTTCACTATGAGATCTCGAATGAGCACACTCAATTATATCATGGGCTCAGAGGTGGACTATCTAGACAGCGATGTGAATGGCACTGCCTTCATGCGAGCGGCGGCTACAATTGGAGGTCGTGATGCTGTCGAATAATTTCTTGCTTGCGGGGTGTACCCCCTTTCGACCGGCTTTGGCTTTAAGAATGTGGCTACTGGCACGACCGTCGTGTCAAAGGTTGAAACTCCTCTTCCTGTTTTTCCCATGGAAGCAGTTTCTACGGAGGTTGTTGATCGCTTTCTTGCAACAGTAGAAACGAACGCTGAAAAAATCTTGGGTAGCTACGGACCCAGGGAGCACAAGGCGTGCATGATAGCGAAGCTGCTGAACAATGGCTGCCTTAACTGGGTTTTCGAGCAGATGGGGGGTCCCTTATGCTCCGCGTCCACTCTCAGGTACCGAAGCTTTCATGACGGCTACAAAAAAGCAAAAAGTCGATGTGTCGAAGAAAACCGTTGCTAAAAAGGTGAAGGTTCCGACGGCTAAGGTGGCCCCGGTGAAAGCAGCCCCACCTAAGAAGATAAGTGTTATCAAAGTGAACTGGCCGAAGGCTAAACCCAGGGTAAGAGGTGCGTCCGAAATAGAGTTGATTCTAACAAAGCCCATCGGGGTGTCTACGAAATTCTGCTTCTCAAATATGCTGAGCTCATCTCAAAGCTAGCGCGACGAAGGTAACCTAAGAGAAGGGCCCCAATTAGATACAAGCGCTGGCCTGGGCCTTGTTTTCCTTTCGCCACCCTTTCACCCATGTACTCTAATTATATAGACATAAACCTACTAAGTCATCAGTACCAATTCTCTTGACATGTAAATTATCCATCTCAACATCCACTTTAGTATCCAACTCATCAATTCATTTAGTGCAATTTATAAATTTTTTAAAATAATTAATATCACTTATATGATATCTATTTTAAATTCTGTTTTTGCTGTTATGTTCTACACGACGAGATGAACAAAATAGAATCACATTTGCATAGGTTTTGAAGAAATTTTAAATCAACTTAATTTGTTCTATATTTTCAATACATTTTAAATTTCGTTTTCACCATTGTGTTCTATGCGACGAGATTAACAAGACAATATCTCAGTTACATATATTTTGAAGAATCTTTAAATGAACTTAATTTGATCTATTTATTATTTTATGATCCTATTTTTATATACCTTTAAATATTTTTAACTGTTAGTATAATGTAATCACCAAATGAGTACAATAATATTATTATTTTAAATTTAACTATCTTTTACTTAACTTAAAAATTAATATATGAATTTATATAAATATAAGATAGGTCAGGAAGTACTCGTGTGCTGGACTCTTCTCCTGTAAGACGAACAGCAGGCAAATAGTTGCAATGAGCTTTACGACTTAACGCATTTGCAACAATATTTGCCTTGCTCGGATGATAGTGAACCTCTAGCTCATAGTCATTGATTAACTCTAGCCATCTTCGCTCCCTCATATTCAAATCAAGTTGAGTGAAAATATACTTCAAACTCTTATGATCAATATAGATGTGAACCGCATTCTCAAACAGATAATGTCACCATGTCCTCAAAGCAAGAACAATAGCTGCCAACTCAAGATCGTGAGTGGGATAATGCTCCTCATGGTGTCTGAGTTGTCGTGAGGAGTAGACGATCACATGCCCTTCTTGCATAAGCACACATCCTAGCCCGGTGTCGAAATCATCACAATACATGTCAAAGAACTTAGTGATGTCAGGCTGCACCAGAACAGGTGGTGTGGTTAGCAGCTTCTTCAAGGTTTGAAATGCTTCATCACAATCTTTGCTCTAGACGTACTTCATACCCTTCTTTAAAAGCTCTGTGATAGGCTTGGAGATCTTGGATAAATTCATAATAAATCTGCAATAATACCCAGCCAATCTAAGAAAACTACGGACCTAATGCACAGTCCTTAGAGGCTTCTAATCCAATACATTATGAACCTTGCCAGGGTCTACTATGATTCCTTCTTCTGATATCACATGACCTAGAACTGGCACTTGCTATATTTGGCATACAACTGGTGTTCCCGTAGTCGTTGGAGTACAATGCAGAGATGTTCCTCATGCTCTTCCATATTCTTGGAGTAGACCAAAATGTCATTAATAAAAACTACGACAAACTTATCCAACTCGGGCATGAATACCGAATTCATGAGATACATGAAGTGTGCCAGGGTATTGGTCAAACCAAAGGGCATGACTAAATACTCATAAAGGTCATATCTAGTGGAGAAAGCTATCTTGGGAATATCCTCAGCACAGATCTTGATTTGATGGTAACTAGAACGGAGATTGATCTTGAAGAACACTTGAGCTCCCACTATTTGATCAAAAAGGATGTCAATGCGGGGTAGATGATACTTATTCTTGATGGTGACTGCATTGAGTGGGTGATAGTCAACGCACAAGAGGAGGGCGTCATCTTTCTTGTTCACAAAAAGAGCTGGATAACCCAAGGTGATGAACTTGATCTAATGTAGTCTTTATCCAGTAATCCCGTCAACTGAACCTTTAATTCTGCCAACTTGTCTCGTGTCATTCGGTACATACTCTAGGAAACAGGAGCAGTACCAGGTTACAGCTCGATCTTGAACTCAATGTCCCTCTCTGGCGGCATTCCCGACAGATCATCTAGAAAGACGTCTGGAAACTCTCAAACCACAGGGATTTCTTCTAGACTCTTCCCACAGTGTGGTGCAAGCGGCTTTGAGGCGTGCCACTGCAGGCAGGTGCAACGTGACCTTTCCGTACATGGGAGAATTTAGATGGACCAGATGGGCAGAGATATCCAGAATGGCCTTGTGCACCTTCATCCAATTCATTCCTATGATGAGATCTATTCCTTAACCACTTAATATGATGAGGTCGGTAGAGAAAATACGCCCGGATAACTCGAGTGGAACCTTTCAAACTATCCGATCAGCATTCACCCAGCCTCTGGGTGTACTAATCATATAGGGTGTTTATGTAACCATCAGCGGTAGACTAGCCTTCTTGGTACATGCTGAACTCATAAAATCATGCGATGCTCCCAAATCAAATAGAATGATGATAGGTTGAGCGTGTAGGAAGAACGTACCTACAAATACTTCTTCATCATTAGGAATCTCCTCGATTGTGGTGTAGTGAGGATGACCAGTCCTTGGTGCTAGCCCCTAGGCTGGCCCCTCTGTTGGTTCACTGTATGAACTAGAGCTCTGGACTCACTCCCTTGCTTGGCAAAAAAGCAATCTCGAGCAAAGTGATCGACCTTCCCGCAGTTGAAGCACAGGTAGGTGATAGCTGGTGGGGTCTGCTGAGGTGCTCTAGGCGGTGTAGACTGATGAGGGTACGTGATAGCATGGGGGTATGCCTGATGATGATGATGCAGTGGTGGGTGTTGGCCCCACTGAGACGGCTGAGAGTGTAACACCCCGTGTTATGGAAAACCTTAATTAAGGTCATTAGCAAATAACTAGGTGCTAATACAAGCCTAAACCCA
>VSTD030002588.1:0-11669 GCA_008808055.3 Sporobolus alterniflorus
CGATCTTCATTTGATGAAAAAACTCAGTCATTTTATCTAAACACCCAGCTATTCAAGGGAACTTACTGCATCCCATGTTCTGTTGTTGCATTTCCACATCCACTCCTTCTCGGCCTTCCTCTTGGTCGTTTGACGACACCATTTTTGAACTGTTGTTGTGCTCTCACATGTAGCCGCATTGTGACCTATGTCATACAAACCACATCTTCCACACTTTCTCCGTTTCTCTCTTATCACGCTGAAAGTGAGGTTGAGATATGTCTGCAGTCATCTCTGCACACTTTTTGTGGTGGATACGTGGGGTGCAGACGCTGATACATTACATTCTTCTTGCTCAATCATTCTTTCTGTGCGGTGTGGGGTGCTTGATGTTGAAGCAGCATAAGCAATAGGAGCACGATGCACTCACAGACTTATGTCGTGTGGTATCTTATCAAGTTCTGTAATTGTAGCTGTGATAAGAGTTTTGGCTCTTTCCATTGCAGTAGCAGACATTATTGCCGATCTTTGAAGCTTAAAGAGATCTGCCAGTATAGATCTCTTCCGTTGAGCTGTTGTCTCTCCATATGGATCAAGGAACATTTTGTCATGTTTGTCAAATGTTGTCTCCATACAGTGGTCTCTTGTGTAGCGTTTGTGTATATATCTTGATGCTATACGATCCACTGAAAGATGCGAGAAGGCATGCACCAGATGTGAACAAAAAAAGTCATGTAATTTAATTAACAAATTATCAGTCACTCAAGTAGAATCATCAGCCATTTTTTAAGTATAGATATGTTAAGTCATTCAAGCAAAACTATTAGACATTTTTATAGTATGAGTCATTGTTTTTTACACATATATTACCTGCGTGTTCCCAGGCCATGCACTAACCGAAGAAGATTGAGTTTTCAGGATTTTGGTGGTTGTATACTGCTTTCACGTGGAACGCATGTTAAAGCCATGAGAATTCTGTTTGCACTACCCTGTGCTCAATAAAGTAATACCCGTCCTGTGATGTGTCCTCACAGATAGAAAAAATTGTGCTTGATTTGTATGTTTCTTTAAATCTCTTGTACGCACGCCTCATGTATAACTTGCTCAGTTGTAACTTATAGCCGCAGTAGGTTGTTGTAATTTTCTCTGACTGCAAAAAAAGAACATATAATTGAGTCATCATCTGTGTTCATTTGTCAGCCATTCTATACACTTGATGAGTATTTTTTCTGATCCCAAGTCATTGTTCCTAATTCTAAGTCATTTGTTTTTTTCAACAACATAACATTAGTCATTGTTGCCAATTCTATGTCATTTCAAAAAGCAGTAACATGGCTCAGCTATTTGTTGTATATACTAAGCCATTTGATGTATACACTAAGTCATTTTATCTATAAACAAAAACAGGTTCTCCACCATTTAATGTGTATACTCAGCCATTTGATGTATACACTAAGTCATTCAATGTAAAAACAGAAACAGGGGGGAGAGCTCAGCCATTTTTTTGTCAAACACTCATTCATTTGATTTAAAAGCTGAATAGGAACATATAAGAAAACACACCTGTGAGTAGTATTTTTCTCTAGCTTCATTGTCATGAATGTGAACCAGGGCATCCAAGAAGTGTTTTGTAAACTCATGCACTGACTTTGAGTTATCTAGGTATCCTCCTTTCACCATTGAGTTTACGCTCTCACTTTTTTTGTTGACTAGATTGTCCCGCAAAAACTTCTTTGAAGTATGTCACTATCCACATATGTCGGTCATTGTACAATCCCTTTATTGTCACTCTATCACACAAGCCAAATTCATCACACATTGTTGCCCATTCTGCTTCAAATTGCTCTGGATTCATGGAATGTTTGATCACATATATCAATTTGTCCTTCAGTTTAGTATGCCGATCATACATTTGGTTCAGCTGATCTTTGTATTTTTTTAGCATGTGCCACCTGTAGAACCTATGAAATGACCATGGGAACAAAGTTCTAATGGCATTTTCCATTGCATTATCTTGATCTACAGAAATATTCAGCAAAATCAGTCAGCCATTCTTCATCATAGACAACAATTTATAGCAGCAGTCAGCCATTTTATTTACCTGTGAATATTGTAATCGGATCTTTTCCATCAATGCAATTCTTGAATTGCTCAAGCACCCACTCAAATGTATTCGTACGCTCATCCCTTATCAAAGCCTGTGCAAACACCACATTTTATAGCTGGTTGTTGAACCCTACAAACATAGCAAGTGGCATGCTGTAACAATTGGTTCTATATGTAGTGTCAAAGGTAAAGATATCCCCGTAATCTACAAAGCAACAAGATCATATTACTCAGTCATTTTTTACCACTGATAACTGCAATAGTTAGTATTTTTTCATCAAAGTAATTGTCAGTCATTTTCAGTGTACAAAGAATTGAATTTTTTTAGTTATCTTTGTATTTGCCTTGCTAGCTTGCATGGCTCCAAAACACATTTTTCACTATATTATTATCGTCTAGTTGGAATTTGTAATAGAACTACAGGTTATTTCTTTTGCATTCATCGAAGAAAGCTTGTAGTTTCTGGATATCATCAATTTCTTCTTCTCGAATTAGAGCTGCCCTCCTTCATATCAGTCATTTAATTAAAATATCAGGCATTTTTGCACATAACAACTGAACATAGCCTTTTAAACAGAGGCTATATCTGTTTTGAACATCATGTTCTGTTATGCTCAAGTCTTAAGGACCTCCAACAGACTCGTGCAGAACATGCATTACTTTTATGTGGCTAACTCTTGCTTTGTGCATAATATTAACCATGTCATCCACTACTGCTTCTTTTATTTTGTATCAACTCATTTGCTTTGTCATGCTAGGGGACCTTGCAAGTGAGTGGTTGTGTTCTAGCATGATTTTGTTAATAGTACCTGCATCAGTCAGTTATTTTTGGACAAATGTGTCAGTCATTTGTGCAAACTCTAACTAAGTTGTTTTATCTAAAACAGAAACATGGGTTCATATCTCAGTCATTTCATGTCAAATATTAAGTCATTCTATGTGTCAGTCATTTTATGCCAAAAATTAAGTCATTCTATATGTTTCAGTTATTAACACAAGTAGTTATCAATCAAATAAAATCTGTCAGACATTGCTATTTTATTCTTTACCTTTCTGACAGCATTGCTGATCTTGTAATACACACCATTGCTTTGCATTTCTTTTTCTTTGTATTTTTGCCACATGTCCTATCTGGCCCTGACCTCCTTTGTATTCCCCGCTAGCTGAACACTAAACCTCTTGCGCACAATCATTATTCCTTGTTCTGTTTCTCCTTATGTCAAAACCTGCTAGCCGCACGTATCTGATGTAAAATGCAAGCGTGTCTTCTACACTCTCAAAGTACATATCCAACGCAGGGATGTACTTTACGTCAATAATTTGGAGGTCTTGTAAGATATTTCAGCAGTTCATATAAAAGATCATCAATTTTTTCATATTATCATATAAAAGAGTAAAGAACTAACTCACATGTAAAAAATATGCTTCAATCTCATGTGTTATTTGTGTCTCAGGTGGAACACAACTTGGTGATATTATTACTGTCATGTACCTTAGTGGATCTTTAAGCCATGCTGGACTCACTATTGTTTGCCCGGGTACAGGCGCAGGAATAGGTGCGGTAGGTATCAGCACCGTGGGAGCAGCAAGTGTAAAATGTAGTGATTTAGGTGGAGGCACAGCAAAAGTCTCTGGAATACCTGATTGTACTGGAATGGCTGAGTGCACTGAAATGTCTGAGTGTACTGGAATGGCATCTAGAATGAGTGAGCCAACTGGAATTGTTGAGAATCGTGCTAAAATGGCTGAGTCAAGCTGAATGCCCTCTGAAATGCCTGATGCCATTGGAATTCCTGAGGCTGTTGAAATGAATGAGCCTACTATAACGGTTGGAGCCTGTTGAGTTGTTGGAGCCATTGGATTAGTCAAGACCTCTGGAATGTTGGTGAACATGTACATTCCCTCTAAAAAATAATTGAAATATAGGAGAAACTTTGTTATCCAATAAGCCATTCAACCATCAAATAGTAAGTAATATTTACATGCAATGTTCTAGTAACATAAAAAACAAAAAGTTTCAACCATTTTATTTCAAAATTCGCATACACTAAGTCATTCCACCTAAAAACAGAGCCAGGGTGAAATAGCTCAGTCATTTGATTTTAAAACAGAAACACGGGAATATCTCAGCCATTTATGCTAAACACTCAGTCATTCTAACTAAAACAGAAACAAGGGTGGAATAACTCAGTCATTTTATATGAGAAGCTGAGTCATTTAATCTAAAACAGAAATATGGTGGAATAACTGAGTTAGTTATGTAAAACACTCAGTCATTCTACCTAAAACAGATCAGGGATGGAATTGCTAAGCCATTTTATGCTATACACTAAGTCATTTGTTCTCAAATAGAAACAACTCAGTCACTCGTTTTAAAGGAAATCCTTAGCCATTTTTTGTCAACACTGAGTCATTTTATACCGAGTGATCGAATCGGAGCAGCGGCGACGTGGAGGCACGCGGGGGGGGGGGGGGGGGGTGGAATGGCTGAGTGTCGGCGCGTCGGGTCGGAGCGACGGTGACGCTGAGGCGTGGTGGATCGAAGCCGTGGTGACAGAGAGGCGTGGGAATCGGAGGCGTGGCGATGACACAACGGTGATTTGGGGGCGCGCTCAGTCTGGACGCCTGCTAGACGGTAAGTGCTTTTATACCTCGATAACGGGTCAGTTTTGAAAAAATGGCAGACCCACCCGCTGGTCGCGATTCAGTTACGACCGTCGGCGCGGACGCGATCGGAGGTCCATCTCCCTAAATGATAAATAAGGCATGCACATATATATATATATATTATTTAATTTGATTTACTCGCTCAACAAGAAAGAAATTATACCGTGCACTCTCCCAACATGGTAGGCTAGCACTCTTCAAAGTGCGATGGAAGCCGCTGACCTAGGTCATGAACCTTCTTGATCGATTATTGACCCCATCCAGGTAAGTATATTTCAAGGACGCACCTGCAGTTGTTTTGTTGCCCTCCTAGCGTTGATACCGGTATGGTACTAAACAAGATGCTAGTCCTTGTCCCTGGCCTGTTCTCCTCTATGGGCCGGCCCACTGGCGGGGCAGGCTGGGAGTTTCCGAAATGAGAAATGGGCTCTGCCCTTCTTTTCTAGGCCCAGTGGCATTGACTGGGCTTGTGTCGCAATTAAATTGGCCCCATCGTTAAAGTCATTTTCAAGTGGATCGATCCATCAGTTCAAGTCGAAGAACATCTTGAGAAGGTTCGAAGCGGAAGAACTGTGATTCCTGTGCTCCGACCATCGTCCTCTGGGCGACGAACAGAGAAGAGCATGAACCATCGACAAACATTTCTACGAAACATATTCCTACATCTCACAGGCTCAGAAAATCAAGAACAAGAAAACTCAAACCGTTGCTGAACATTTCTACTTACAACCAAACTGCGAAAACCTGTCCAAACTAACCACCGCCATAGATCAAGAACCTCGTCTGCTAGTCCTGCCGCACAGCCACTGCCACCGGCTGATCGTTTACTCTCCCCAACGCCGCCGCTCCCTGTTTCTTCCCGGCTTCCAGCTCCAGCGCGTCCAAGATCCCCGTCAGGACGCGCTCCTCGTCCTCGGATAGCTGCTCCATGGCCCGCTCGAACTGCGCGACCAGCTCCGGGTCGAACACCGCTGGATGCTGCCTCTCGCTGGTCTTCTCGCTTCCTATGCGCTCGGCTGGCACTGCCGGCGCGGTTCCGAACTTGGGCGTGACGTAGGAGCCCGGCGAGAAGATCTGGCCGCCACGGAGGAGCCAGTCCCGCAGGCTGCCGGACTTGGAGAAGTCGAAGGTCGTCGGCACCTTCAGCTCGCCCAGCTGCCTTGCCCTCGCCCGCCTCTTCGCGCCGGCGTTCTCCACTTGCCCTGCAGGTGTTTCTTGCCCGGACGAGCTGCTCTCTGCCACCTCGCCCTGGCTTGGCGTCCTCGCTGCCGCGGTGCCAGCTGGCTCCTCCTCTTGCTGGACTGCCGGCGAACGAGCGCCGCTCTGCGTCACCAGCGCGTCGAACTCCTCCACCGTTCGGAAGCTCCTCGCCCTCCCGGCCGCGCCACCGTCTGACGCGCACCGACCCGGCGACCTGTCACCTTCCTTACGATCGCTCTGCTGTTCCTTCTCTTGCTCCGCGGCGCAGTTCTCTTCCTCCAGTCCAGCGAGCAGTTCGGACACGTTGATCGTCTCGATCTTGGCCGGCGGCTCGGTTGCCGCCGTCACCGCCACGCTCTGCTCGGCCTTCCTGGCCGACGACGAGCTGGACTTGCAGAGCAGGGCCAGGAACTGGTCCCCGTTACTCTTGGAGCTAGACAGGATGATCTCCTCGATCACGTCGTTGCTCCTCTGGAAGTTGTGACTCACCGACCCCTGAAAGCTCCCCGATTTCGTCAGGACCTTCGACGAGACGCACCCCATCGCTTTATCAATCTGAAAAGACAGAGGATCGTTCAAATGCAAGCTCGTTGAGTCTGATTTCTCCTATTCTTCTCCAATCTCCATGATCACATACTCTGAAATCGCCAGAGACGACGACAACAACCAAAACGAAAGAAAGAAATCCAGAAGCTTACCTGATGGTGTGGCTCGTCAGAGCTTCTGGCGTCGGTTTACTCGGTTCTTGAACTGTCACCGGGCAGAGCACCGTGCTAAGATCCAATCAGGGGCGATGGGTGATTAGAATAAGCAAGGTGGTAATGGGATGTAGAGTTCTTTTTCTCTAGAGCAGCGGATGGAAGATTCTAAACGGAAGAGGATCGTGGGGCTCTGGGTCAACAAGTGGTTTTTAATGGATCAAGAACTTGCATGTGGTCTTCGTTCCAGGTGTACCACCACCAACCCTTGTTTGAACGAACGGGCATTGCTTAGTGGGTGGCTGCTCCGAGTGGCCTCGTGTTTGGTGGTTATTTCACCGTTGCCACACAAGTGTTTAGCTGATGTTAGGCGTGTGTGATCATAACTATGCCCTGTTTTGGAGGACGGCACAGTCCGTTTGAAACAAGTGGAACGGAACAGTCAATTTAATGGTACGGTCGTCGTTCTAGATTGCATGCACAAATTTTTTGGAGACGCCATGTTTGACTGGTCGCACGTAGTGAACATCTTAGTGGGACTAAATTTGATAGTTACTCATAGCAAACCAAATAAATCCAAACATCGAAATCAATCGGGATTAGCGGCACTCGTCCATGGATGAAATCATGGATTACCTTCCAAGCTGAACTCCAGAATCAGAATGGACATATCAGAATTCTGATGTCAAATTTTTTGATACGATCTAGATTTAATCATGATCAGAATCCTAATGTCAAAATTTTTAATTCCAAGCAACAAAATCGATCAACTCTAGAATTAGAATGGACAATCCTCATGTCAATTTTTTTGATGTCAACCATAATTACTGAAAATCAGAATTCCGACATTAAATTTTTTGTTGCACCCAAAAGAAATCTTAGAAAATGTTGATGCCCCATCTATACATGCATTTGAGACTACAACTACTAGCAAACATCCAACCAACTCAGCAACTTTAAATTGAATGCACTCATAATCAATTACTTATCAGAATTCCAACGTTATTTTTTTTGTTGCGCCCAAAAGAAATCTTGACATTAATTAATGTGAAATATGCTACAAATTATCTTGTATATATACCAAGTAATAGATTGGTTTGTTTTAGGAGCTTAAACAGAATAGGAGTGCACGAGTTGGAGTTGAAAACAATTTTTAGACATGTCACATACTATGACTCTTAATTGAAGTCAAAATATACAAAGGAATATTTTTTATCATGAAATTATAATGACAGTGGTGGATAATTTTTTATTTTTTCTCTAATTAATGCGAGAATTTTTAGATCTTAAGAATTAAGAATTAAGGTGGAACCTTTTTCCATATTGAAATATAAGTATATAATAAATGATATGGACCGTCCGTGCATCTTTCAATGCTAAAACAAGAAGGAGATCCATTTCCTCTCGCGAAGGTGACAAATACCCCACCGTGCACGATGGCATCAAGAAGCTCAGGAATCGGTGATTGAAAGGATTATAATTTGCGTAAGCTAATGATAATCAAACTAGCCACGTCTGGACAACAAGAGAAGTACTATCGTGTACCTCCATGCACCCGAGACAGCAGCCTCAAAAATGAAGATATCTTTTCCACGCATTACAAGGGTTTGGGGAGCTTCTTAATCGAACTTTGGTTTCTTAATCTAACCACTATGTTGTACTTCCTGCATTCATAATTTTAATTTTTTAATAAGACGATGATCAAATTTGATCAAATATATATATATATTTGATTTTTCATAATTTTAATTTTTTAATATGACGGATGATCAAATTTGATTAAAAAGGCAAAGACCACAAATATTTGGGTATGGAGAGAGTATTATACATGTACTGTAGCATACTTTCGTTCTTGACTCCTCCCTTTCTACGTGTGGTTGGCTACAGAAAGATAAAAAGGCTTGCTGCATAGCCCATCCAACCATCAATCTGGCCCACTAACAGCAAAATCACAACCCACGGACATAAGTTAACCTAAGCCTGCATGAATTGAACGCCCCTTGTACTCGGTATTTTAATTGTTGTTGTTGTTGTTGATTTTTTAATATATTTGATTATTTGTGACGACAACATAAATATTCACCGATATATTTGATCATTTGTGATGACAACATAAATATTCACTCAGGACAGGGGCTCAATAGCTGCGATGACCCACAAGGCCGTATGCGGCTTTAGTTAGAGCTCTCATCAGGTGTGTATTTGTTAGGTTTGCAACAGAACCGGAAACCCGCCGTATTTGTGAGGTAGTTCTCTGGACTATAAAAGTAGCCACCCGCAATCTATCGGGGGCATCAAATTTCATAACATAATGAAGTGAGACTGGACATAGGGCTATTACTTTTTGATAGGGCATGAACTAGTATAAAAACTGTTGTGTTCATCTGCGTGATTGATCTTGCATCATCGCGGTTTTTCTGATCCTCATTCTAAATATCTGATGATGAGATATTGACAGAGGCGTGCCAAGTAGGGGAAAGTGCTAAAGATCTGTCCAGGAAGATCATGACACCCTGGACATTCAACGTCAAGTTCCCCCACGACACTCAATTTACCTTCGGGTCATTGGCATTTGCTACAAGGAAAGATGGAAACATTAAGATGTTACCCTCAGGGTCAGCACCAGAGCACCTCGTGCTGGTATATGGACATGCTCCATGTCTTTTGACCATCTCATCCACATCAGGCAGTGCCCGCTCAGGTTTGTATCCTTATGCCGAGCCATATATCTGCACCGCCAAGCTTGTTCGGGGCAATCCCGATCGGGGGAAGTAGCTATTGAGACTCCACCGAGGAGGATCGCCTTATCATCATGGTGGCCCCAGCCAAAGCACCTTAACACAACAACTCCAGCAGGTATCCCACTATCAGGAACTCCAGCAGGTATCCCACCATCGGGAGGTCAGAGGCGTCCGATGCCCGAACACCCAATGATGGAATGATCTGAAATCTGAATCCGGACTTCAATGTCGTACGACTCTAGACTATTATGGAGTCAATTCAGTGTATGACACCTGAAGTCTCTCCCCTTGTTACTCTGGCATAGCAAGGGGATGAGGTGGCTAACTACGTCATAGCGTAATGATCAGCCGACAACCCTCGAGAAGAACCTTTTGTCGATAACCAATCGAATGATCAGGCGAAGCGAGCTCGAAGTGAAGCAGCTTCATTGCTAAGCGGCAATTGCCGTCTGGCCGACAACAACACACTCGGTGAATAACTCAGAACCGCCAGCTACGAGAGTCCGCCTGTGATCGCAACGACCTCCGCAACACCATCGATGATCAGAGACATCTTAGGGTGAGACCACCGACCCCTCCATGATGTTCTCCAGTGAGAGATGTCACCCCATTAGGGAGGGGTAGTTTTCGTGCTCTGGCTCCAACACTCAGACAGGTTGTTTGGACAGAGAAATTCAAGGCTGGGCACATCAACAAGTATGATGGGTCCAGCAATCCTGAAGAGTTCATTCAGGTCTATCATACAGTCATCGAGGCCACATAAGTAGAGGATCAGGTAAAGGCCAACTATCTACCCACGACATTGTCCAGCGCGGGCAGATCATGGCTTATCAACTTGCCCGAGGAATCTATTTACACCTGTGACCAGCTATGTGCCATGTTCATCGGGAACTTCCAGGGCACGTACGAGCGTCCATCTGCTGCTAAGACTCTAAAGACCATCAAGCAGAAGCTTAATGTGAGAAACTAAGTGGTCAGTTTCTTGGTTTGATTGTGCTGAGTCATTGACTTGGTAAGGTTTGAATTCAAATCCGGGACATGTTCAGTTTGTTTTACCTTTATCTTCATTTCGTTTGGAGAATCGCGTTTGCTTGTCTCGTGGTGTGCAGGTGGCAGGTGCTGCATGGTGTGCAGCGACAAGGATCGTGGCAGGAGTAGAAGACCTGGTGCAGAGGACCAGGGATGGTCACACAGGTTGAGTACTCAGTGGTCGGGCGATCGAGAGGTCGGGCGCTGTGTGCGGTCTACACCGTGCACGTGGAGATGAGATGTGCGGGTTTCTTGGTTGAGCCTCAAAACCAATGTCGACAGTTTGTGAGTGCTTTAGCCTCAAAACCACTCAGATAGTTTCTCATGGGTTTGGGCCTCAAAACTGATGATGACGGTTTGTCAGTGGTTTGGCCTCAAAACCACTGAGACGGTTTGTCAGTGGTTTGGCCTCAAAATAACTCGGATGGTTTTCTCCAGTTTGGTCTCAAAACTGGTGACGACGGTTTTCTCTGGTTTGGCCTCAAAAACAGTGGCGACAGTTTCTAGCGGTTTGGCCTCAAAACCTGCTGCGACGATTTCTGATGGTTTGGCCTCAAAACCTGCTGCGACGTTTTTTGGTGGTTTGGCCTCAAAACCTGCTGCGATGGTTTCTGGTGGTTTGGCCTCAAAACCTGTTGTGACAGTTTCTCGATTTGGGCCTCAAAACTAGCGGCTACGGTTTGGTGATTTGGGCCTCAAAATCACCACGATGGTTTCTTAGTTTGGTCCTCAAAACCAAGTAGACTTCGGTTTATCGGTTGCGCCACAAAACTGATGGAGGGAGGTTGAAGCGGGACACGCGTTGAGATCTAGCGGCTTGCTTCACATGGAAGCAAGTCGGGCTAGGGTTTCCTAGTCTGGCCTCAAGACTGGTGAAGTCATGACGACGGATGGTGCACGTGACACCACTGCGGAGGTTTTATCGGGATGAAGCTGAAGACGGATGGTTCAATGCGACGGGCTGCGTCGGACCCTTCTACCCTACCTTTGTCATTTTCATTATATTGGTGTAACACCCCGTGTCTCTAAACCCCATGATTATGCTAATCACATGTTTATGAGACTAAGTGTTGATCAAATTCGAAGTCTAGAATCAAATTTGAAGTTTGCAATTTCTGGAGTAGTGTGGACCATTAGGCTCGGTTGTGAATTTTTCATAATTAATCTGGACTGAGTAAGTCTCCACTTCCAAAAGAGAATTTGTTCCTGATGTCATGATCTACAAGTGTGCAAATTTTCATAAATTTTG
>VSTD030002589.1:0-11668 GCA_008808055.3 Sporobolus alterniflorus
ATATACTCTTACAACAATTCCCCAAACCTTGTCCGGTGAGCTTCCACAAACCCTTCAGGAGACTGTGTGTGCTCACTGGAATAGCTAAAAAAATTCCTAACCATCGAAGCGAGGACTGGATAAGCATCAGCATTATATTCCTTGTCCAACATGCTAAGACATCAAAGTGCTCATTTGGATTGATATAGGCACTCTAGGATCCTCAAGATACTTGTTCAACTCAGACCTTTGTGAGTGAGAGTCAGCTCTTTGTGATGCAAATTGAGCAAACTTTTACCCAAAAGTGGAGCTCCCAAGGAACCAGAACCATTTGTAGTCATATTTTAGATCTGATTGAGTTGTCACCAACAGATTGTCGCTTCTCACAACTTTCACATAGTCCTCATAGATTTTCTTTAGAGATGTCCTCGGATCCCTCATTTTTTCTTCGACATTTGCATTGATATAATATGGAAATAGAATCTAATGAATGTCGTTTTTATTGAGGGGTCAAATACAGCAGCTATGAGTAGAACTACATTAGGCTCAGCCCAATACTTGTCAAACTTGCCATACATTGCATTCGCCATCAAATCAAGTAACTCATCTGAGTTCCACGACCCATTGAATAAGACATCACAAATTGTTAAGAGGAACTTCAAAAACAAATGAGATGTGGGATGCCTATCAGCAGAAAGGGCTTTGCTCGCCTTACTGAATGTTCTGAGAAAACTATGTAGCGATTCGGCTTTATGTCATTCTAGCTCTGTTGGTGCTACATGCATGGTAATGCTCAGCAGAATACATGTTTAGAGCCACCTTGTATTCAAGAGCTTCATGCAACATATCATATGTGGCATTCCATCGGTACGGAACATCCATAGTCATTCATATGACTTTGTTTTCAAACCTGGTTTCTCTACAATTGAGTTAAACATTGTCGACGAGAAGGTGTTGATGTGATAACTTTAATAATATCCTGAACTCTTGCTATTACATTGGGAATTAGCTTCAAACCTTGCTAAACCATGATGCTGAGTACATGAGCGGAACAACTCACAATGGAGGTGCTAAACTTTAAGGAACATTTGAACACCTAAGGCATCACGAATGTTAAGCCAATGTGAGAACTCAGCCCTGCAAACTTGTCAAGCAAATTATGCCTCCCATCCTCGTAAACTAAAATGATATCTGCCTGAACACTTTGTCTACCAACAGCTAGCTCTAAACTCGGAGTGGCAGTAGTTCATCATGTTTTTCCAATATGGATCATCAGCTTTATAAAATGCAATCTCTGCGCTGATAAAAAACTTGGCAATCAAGGTGTGAAACACTTCTGTGTCAAAGATGGTTTGATCTTCCTCACTTGACTTTTGCTTCAAGGTTTTCAAGAACTTTGCTCTGTCCTCCTGTGGAATATCTTGACAACATTGTTCTATGTGTCTATTTAAGTGACCAGTAGTGCATTTCCCAGTTTCATTAGACAAATGCAACTTGCAATATCTACATATTGCCTTCTCTTTTCCATCAACTACTTATGTTTCCACATACATATTGACACACTTTAGCCACATTCTTGAATGAGTGGCTTGACTGAGATCAGCCAACTCACGGCTATTAACTACAACTTCAGATACTGATAGAGGTCTATGATCCATTACCTAGAGACACCTAGACATGTTTGAAACATGCACAAAATAAAATATAATAAATAATATACAAGATCGTAATTGCTAGAGGACCCTGCTCTGTAAGTTCAACCATAAAACCCAGGTAATATAAAAGGGGTGAGGGGTCTCTTATGCTATAGTCTAACATTCCTCCTCCTACGTGTGAGTTATGCGGCTGTTGGTGCTGCCTGCTCCCGCTTAAGCGCGGCCGTGCCTGCGGATCCAGTGGACGTTAATGAGGGTGAAATACGCGCAGCGAAAAATTGCGTGGTTGAGAGGAATTGAATCTAAGACCTCAGCTCTTGTACCATGCTAGAGGACCCTCCTCTGCCAATCCAACCAAAACTCAGGTAATATGGAATGGACCAAGGGTCTCCTATGCTATAGTGCAACAGTAATGCATACACTTGCTCCATTCTTAGTAACAAATTAAGGCAACAACCATCAATAACTGGTTGGCGGTGTATTACAACCGAGAGGCGAAGGCCACAGATCACGTGAGTTTGTAGTTACGCATTCACGTAAACTCAAGAATCGATCTAGTGGCGTACTTGATCGAGAGGCATACCTTATTCAGATACTTGTAGGCCTTGGTACAACAAAGAAGGGTAGCCGTCGTCAACGGCCAACGCTGAGATAGCCGCGCCACCGACAAGATCTTGCAGTAACCCTCGTCACACGCCGTCGCTCTGCCCCCTCACGAAGCGATGGCCGCCAGAGAGGAGAGGGTCGTCGATGGAGAGAAAGAGGCTCGCCAATGAGGAGGAGGGTGTTGTGTCGTCGCCGTCGACGACAGAGAAGGGTGTGTCGCCCCTGCCAGCCTGCCGCGCGTGTCGTACCCTCGGTCTCACCCTCGCGTCGCACAACCATCTCAAGGTCCAAGACGGCCCTCGTAGTGTTAAGAAAGGGTCTAATATAATCCACTGGCTCAACCTTTTCTTTTCTAAATGGGTTGTATCATCGATCCTGTCCTTTTTAGGCATGATCCTATCCAGTCCGATCCTTTTCTATAATTTCTCAGCTCATATCAGTCCTAATACATGCATTCAACCCAATTACGAGGGGCCCTTTGGACCCTCGGATTCCTCCGGCCCAATTTCAGGCCTAGGGTACAACGACGCCACCATGGGCGGGACCTCGGTCTCGCTCACGACGACATTGATGTAAGCTAGCTAGCTAGCTAGAGTTTTGATACCATGTGTTATAATGAAAGAATGAAATATACATGGTCCAGACACTATGGGTGAGAGCACCACTAATTTATTGAGAAAGAGGAGGTGAGCGCTGCGCTGAGCCACGCAGACGGGCACGGACGACAGCACACGTCCTAGCCAATCGTCCTGGCTAGCAAGCAGATGTAATTACATTTTTTCCTGGGTGACGAAATGACCAAAGTAAATACACTAGTAAATAATTAATCACTCTTGCTTCTTGCATTGGGTTTACTTATTGCGTGGGTCGATGAGAGGGAGGGCAACACGACTTGAACTTCTTCTCCGTCCGTCCGGTGAGCCTGCCTCATGGTTCCTATGTAAGTCTGCACGCACACACAAGCAAAGCAAATTAAGCAACGACGTCAAAAGGTGAGCGTGCATATATAGGGGGGATATGGTATGCATGGTGCGACGAAGAGTACGTACCGGTTGCAGTCGAGGTTGGGCGAGATGGGGAAGCTGATGGAGATCCTGCAGGCGGCGGGGAGCCCGGAGGCTCGCGTGAAGTCGACGGGCGGGAAGCCTCCGGCGGTGGTGGCCTTGATGCAGTTGCAGGCGGCGACGCGGTCGGCGGTGGTGGCGGCGAGCTGGTTGAGCACGCCGAGGCTGTTGCAGCAGAGACCGTAGGGCGCCATCCCGGGCGCGCCCGACAGGTAGGGCATGCAGGGCAGCAACAGCTGCGTCACCTGCCCGCACTGCAGCGCACCGGCGGCGGAAGCCAACGACGCGGCCAGGAGGAGCACGGCGACGGCGGCGCTCATCGTCGTTCTGATCTTCTTCATCAGGCTGAGGATGATGAGCTTGTCATCGGGAGGTACAAGTACTCCCTGTATATAAACACAAGGGAAGGGAAAGGAAGGGGAGGTGTAGTGAGTGACATCCTGTGGTGCCATGGGTGTGAGTGAGCCGGGAAGCCTTGAGCAGTTGGGCAGGACAACATGCGTGACACGGAGGAAACATGGGCCAGATCACGCGGCCCATTGGAGTAACTAACAAAGGTCCCTTACTCGGCCCAGGTAAAACGCAGTGGCCCAAATATGAACCAGGGCTCAGCCCGCGTTTGATTTGAACTTTTTTTATAAAAAAAAAACTGCCCACGTTACAACTTTGCGACAAACATTTCTCGCCAGAAGATTTGTGTAAAACAAGTGAAAGGGACCGCAACTGCAGGCGCAGAACAGGACACGTACTACGTGTTGCTGCACCCAAACCCATGTGCATGTTACCTGCCGATCGAATATAATCCCAGTTCCTCCAACAAGATCACCCTCATCTCTGGTCCTCTCTTAATGCAATGCTACATGTGAATGCATGCTCATGAAAAAAAAAGATCACCCCCACTCACCACATGGGTCGCCGAATCGTTTCTGGCTGTAGCGAGAGGATTCCCCGTTGATTTAGGGCGCATTTAATTTGTGGTCGACACCGAGTAGATAGAGTACTTTGTGTGCTAGTACTGGTATTTTTCACAGCGAATTGAACATGTTGTGAAATGTATTTTCATCGTGCTTTCTCGTAAGAACAGTATTGAAACAAAAGCTAAAAGACTCTTTCCTGTTATCTAAAAGGACTATTGAAACAAAAAGAAAAATAATGCTGGCGCCAAGTTTTTTAAAAAAAATCAGTTACGCTATATCAATTTTCTTTTCAGCTGCGTTATAAGACGTGGAAAATATATATCCTGCCATAAACAAATTGTGTGCCGGTTGACCACCGTCCACACAACTCAACCAAAACACTAGCTAGCGCGCGCGACGTGCGCCCTTGTTTCCTGCTGCAACTTGGAAGAAGCACGCCATCCTTTAGTCCTAACCCACCACCACTAACCTCACCGTTGTTTGTTTAGTAGTTACATATATATACTACTCTATCTGTTCTCAAATATTTATCATCTTTTTATTTATTTTTATATTAAAGAGCGATAAATATTTGAGCATCTCAAATGTTTATCATATTTTAGTTTATTTTTATACTAAAGAACGATAAATATTTAGAGATGGAGGAAGTAGTACATATCTGTTTTATTTAAACGCTCTAGCTACCGAAAGAGTACAACTGCACATGGGCACCCGCCGCCAATCATGTCGGAATCAGCTGCCCCGCGCGGTTATGATTCTGGACAGCAAACGTCCTTGCATCATTGTTACTCGTATCATATGGATGGTCTCAGCCAACAAACAACACAAATTAAACGCTTCAGAATTTTAAATAAGAGCTCAAATCATCGCAGTTGCGGGCCTTTGCAAAGAAAGTGTGACGCACTGGTCCATTCGCAGGGTTGCATGCAGGGAAATTGAAGGTGATAGATGTGCAGCTGTACTCAAATCATCTACTGAAATTTAAGCCATGAACAGACGACGTACGTCCCTTTATATATGTGCAAGTTCAGTACGAAGATTGTTGAAGAGGGAGGGGGGAAATGCTACTACTAGTCGATTTGCAAATATTCTTCACGACGAGATAGACGATGACTGATGAAATATCATTCACTTGCTGCTAACGAACAGCGGGAAGAACAGTAGAACCACAAAAGAGAAGGAAGCTTCAAAAAAGGGAAGAAGCTGTACGTTACGTCTGTGCATGGGAGGAGGGAGCGTACGTCGTCGCCGCCACGCCTCTCAACCCAGAGTCTTTCACTTTCTCTCCCTCCTTGCCGGCGATCACCTCACAATCCTATAGCTACCGTGGCACCACCTGAGGCATACAGACATGCACAGCTAGCAGGGCCCTGCGGCCTCTACGACTAGGACGACTCCTCGGGGATGCTCTCCAGCTTCGGACGCCAGGTGTTGGCGGCGGCATTGGCGGCGCGGCGGAGCTCCATCCTCTTGATCTCGGCCACGACCTGCTCGGCCGTCTTCTGCCCGCCGACGGTGAGCGTCAGCAGCCGCGCGGCCTCCTCCTTGCTCAGGACCACCTTCACCCGGACGACGCCCTTCTTGTGCCCGCCATGGTGCAGCCTCGACCTCAGGACGTTGCCCTTGGGGTTGGATGAGTAGTTGACCTTCCTCTCCAGGCCCGCCTCTCCTCCTTTCTCGTCAACTGCTGCTGCCGATGACGACGATTTGCTGCCGATTTTGGCCTGCTTATTGCCGTGGCTCCCGGGCCTCTTCGTCTTCACCTTGTTGACGGCCTTCACGAGGAGCTTGAGGGAGACGAGCCTCTGCCTGGGCTTCATGCCCGGCGACAGAGCCGCCGCTGTTGCGCCGCCGTGCTGAACCAAGCATGCTGGCAGCACGTTACCCATCCTCTTCGTGTTGTTGCTGTGGGCGATGAGCTTGAAGAAGGCGAGAGGGAAGTAGAGGAGTAGAGCTGCTGGTTGTCTGGTGATGCCCAGCGGGGATGACAACAACAGTGCTTATATAAGGCCAATTGCAGTAAATCCAAGTGAGCAGGGGTGTTCATCTCCTCTTCTCTCTTAATGAATTAGTAGTGCTCCTGACTGACTTCCGTGTGAAAAAAATTCAACCCCCCCCCCCCCCAAGGCCTAAAATAAGCGAGGATTAGGTGGCTGCACTGCCCAATGGAGCTATTACATTTTGCACGAGTCCAAGGTCAAACGGGCTTTGATAGTTAGCCATTGTCCATGCTTGTAACACGATAAAACTGAGAACTAGCAACAGCTCATGTGGCAAAGGCTTGCCGCTCGTAGCCAAGCCACCAGGGTTTGATCCCTGGGCTCACCGGGGTTTACCTCTATTTACTAATGCTCTCACGGTTATTTTGTCATATGACTACGTCATCACTGCATCGGTACCGGGTTTGAATGTTGTCTCCTATCTTAATTAATTTCTTGACCGATAGTCAGCCGGTGGTCAAAGGTTTCATTTTTTAACACGATAAAACTAAAGCAAGCACAGAAGCAAAGTTGGCCGGTTGTTTGTGATATACTCCCTCAATTATCTTTTTTATCGTCATTAACTTTTTAAATTATGTTTAATCATTTTGTCTTATTAAAAAATAAAAATCAATATATAATTTGGTATGATTTGTTTTATCACTAAATAAAATTCAAACACAACGTATAATAATACATATTTGAACACATATTTTGAATATATAGTTTTTCCATCTTTTGTCACTGGGAACTTTCTGTGGACAAGCATAGCACGTACGCTTGGATAGTGGATGACTACGTTCTGACGAGAAAACCGGAGAAAAGGTGACTGACACTCCCGTGAGTTAGCTGCAAAGCCAACGCCTTGTGTTGTCGTACATTTATGTTATGGGTGTAATTGGAGTAGTCTACCCGCGAAACAAGTTGGTGGTCTCCCAACTGCTCTACTACTAAGCTCCACACAGGTACAGAGCAGTAGGTGCTTAGCCTAACTCAGCGTCCTGCTTTGTTTTGCGTTTTGCAGTACTGAACACGGTACATCAGCCACGTGATTAACGACCGGCCATTGTGTGTTGTATTTTCTGGCTCTATAGATGAAAGATAGACATATAATATCAACAGGCAAGCACTAGTGCATCAGTTTTTTTTCTTTGCACTACATTGTAAAGCAGATATAAACAAGTAAATAAGCACTGTAAGGTGTAGGATCTGAAGATTGTGCAACATTACATTAAACGATAGTTCCCTACAAACTGAGAACCTGCTCAGATATATCTTACAGCCTAGGCAATAATGTGGCCAAATCTACTCTAGCATACTCTCTTCTACCTTCATCAGTATCCTTATCAGCTCAAATCACAGAGAACCAGGCATTAATGCATTTCTACAGAGCAGTGAAGCACCATATAAACAAACCCAAGCAAAGAATCAGATGAGCTGCTGGGTGATCCTTATCGACACGATCTGCCCATCCCTGGTTGTGTCGCGCATCGCCTGGAACTTGGACAGTAACCCTGTCAACACAGCACATAATATGTCAGGACGGCGATTGGACTCGAGCAAGGAATGGTGGTGTCAGCTTATGTGAAAACGTACCCCCGTTTTGATGGAGGTTGGAGTTGATGGCAACTGCATATGGGGTCACGCACGCCTTGGGCCGCCAATCGTAGGGTTTCCTGATCCAGGACTTGGTGTCGCGAACAACTGAAGAGAATCCACATCACCAATGTTAGCGGTGTCAAAGCAAGCATGTAATATCCAATTCGTGCATATGCAAATAGAGAATACTGAGGAAAGCACAGAAATGATGAGATGGCTGTACAGTAAGCATATATGGAATCGATGCAGCTGCGATTGAAGACGGCACAACAGGCGGCGGCAGCCTCCTCATCCATGAAGTGATCGCCAAGGTCCTCGAACTCCCAGGTCCCATTCCAGTAATCCTTTTCCAAGAATAGCTCACAGTGCCGTACGTCCAGAACCTGCACCGTCCCTGCACGACCCAATCCATTCCAACCAAATTCAGTAACTCGTGCTTAGGGCGGGACGTACTGCCCAGCATCCACCAGCATACCTGAGCATTTGTTGACGTTGCACACTGGGCATCGCACCAGATGCCTGTCTGCAGCATCCAACAAAGGCAAAGAACAGTGAGGCGTCAAGCTGTTTACTGAAGTTGAACTATAATAACAAGACGAGAAGAACACCGTGGGATGTGAGCACATACCTGCGATCCAGATTCCAGGGCGGGCGTCGCGGAGCATGCAGGCACCCATCGTCTCGATGGAGAGTTGCACGCCTTCAGGGAGCCACTTCGGCAACGGCAGCCTCCCTGCCAGCAGCACGTACGGTGTGTCCAGCAGCAATCCCCCCATCCGCAACCCATCTGCATGCATCTCACTGACGTCAACTCAAACAGAGCGATGTGTCAGTCTCACAGAGAACGGAAATGAAGAGAGAAATACAGAGATCAATTAATCGATCCTGCGATTTCGTTGTGCTTACCAATGTGCTTGTCGCTCTGGCGGTAGCAGTACGAGTGTGAACCATCTGCGAGAGGGAGAGTACACGTGTCAGTAAGTGTGGGACCAGTGTCACTGGGAGCAAGTCGACTGCGGATGGCGCCGACTGGTGCTTACCGAAGGCGGCAGTGTAGAGACGGCGCCAGGAGCGGTGGATCGGGCGGGGAGGAGGCAGGTTGGTGAGGGGGAGCATGAGGTCGCGGACGAAGGCGTGGCGCCACATGGAGTCATCGGCGAGGAGGAAGTGGAACCAGTGGCAGGTGAGGGAGAGGCATACCAGGTCACGACCGCACAGGTGCTTGGCTATCTCCGTCCAGAGGTCCGGCTCATACCTGCATCAGCAAATAATTGGCATTCAGAATTCGAAATTCAGGGACAAATTTGGACCTAATTAGAGCAAAACTAAGTAGCAGGAGAAGACATTTCACAAGCACGATCTGAAATTGCTGGACTCTGTAATTCCAGAAGTAGATCATATACAAGGTGAAATAACGGATTCATGTGAATGCAGATCATCCACTGTTAGATCTAATTCCTAAATCCGGATGCATGTAACAGCGTAATTACTCTGCTGAACACTGAATTCAGAAACAATCCGTGCTACATTGTAGCTACCATTCATTGGTTAACAAGTGACAAGTGCGCTGCTCTAACAAATATGAGAGCAAACAACTTGTGAATGTCAGGAAAATCCATCCAATTAACCAACAAGCTGTGATCACAATATGCTAGCCTCTGAACTGCGATCGCATCAAAACCAAGCACAATCCCACTGCAATAAATTCTGGATCGCTTCAAAACGCAAACGCAAGGACAAATTCCGAGTCGCCAGAACCGAATTCGAAACGCAGATGCAAGCACAAATTCGTCGTCGCTAGAAAACCGAATTCGAGCAATTCAAGCCAGCACGAACCGATCCCCTCTGCGAGCACACACGTCGTAGCTAGAGGATCCAACAGAGAGCTCCGAACTGGAACCAACTCTAAGCGCGGGAGCAGGAACGCAAAACCCAATTCGACACCGAACAGTTTGAATCCCCATCCACGATCACGCAGAAAGTAACACGCGCGGCACGCTGACAGCTTACCAGTTGAAGGGCTGGAGAGGACGGACGATGCGCGTCGGCTTGGGCGGCGGGAGCGGCCACACCTGGCGGACGCACCTCGCAGGATGAAGCCCCGCGACCGGGCTCCCGACTCCCAGCCTCGCACACCTCGCCCGCTTCCGTGGTCGCTGCTGCTTCGCCGCCTCCGCGGCATCCCGCGGCCTCTTCGCCGGTGCCTGCTTCCGCGCCCTCTTCCTCAGCAGCTCGGGAGGCGGGGACGAGACGAAGTCGGGGTCGACGCGCGCCGGCCTCGGGCGCTTCCTCAGCTCCATCGCCCTCTCCCTCGCGCCCTCTCGCGGTGGTCGTAGAAGCGAGATGACTTTGCCGGGTGGGAGCCAGGCGCAGCGGGCTGCGTGTGTAATATGTAGGCGCCGCCCGCGGAGAGGGCTAGTTTGAAATTTGAAATGGCTGCAAGGTACGCTTGATTAAGTTTTTTTTACAAAGACAGCACAAATACAGATACTTATATATGTATAATCACTTACTTCTATAAACACATGTACACATATATTATCCTTATGAACATCTCTGAAAGACTGAGCCGATTTAATATTGAGATTCACGAAGTCGATCACCAAGATCGTCTCACTATCGACGGGGACGTCGTCTCTCACTTAAAGAACAATTAGCCGTAAATACAACATCTATATTAAATCTAGAATTTGAATCTGAGTGGGTTAGTTTCACCACTGGAAATCTAACCAATTGGACTAAACTCACTCTACATTCGCTTGATTAAGCTGACTCGTGGGTCCACCGAGACGCTAGGCTGGTTAGAGTTCACGCACCAGTAGACGGACTCCATCGAAATGTAGCATAGCGCCACGGTTGCTTCAGAATTCTGGGCATATGTGAAGTTTTTCAGCTCTGCAAAAGGATACATGTCGGTGTCATTCACTTTGCTTTCTGATTAGAACAAGAGTCAGTTTTTGCTAAGGAAAAAATATGTTGGTTAGAAATTCCCAAGAGTTTCAGAGGAGCATGAATAATCTGTGCAGTACCATGCAAACTGAAGAGGGCAAATGTATGTTACACAGTCACAACTCAACAGAGCAAACTGAAGCAGCAATCAAAGAGTGCAAATGTATGTTATACAGTCACAACTCAACAGTATTTTGCAGCAGTTAAAGGGCAGGAATCTGATTTACACATGCAGTGACAATTTTACAAATGAGCGCATCATGGCTTACATTTTTTGTAATGCAAAATACACAGCCCCGTTTGTTTATCAAACAAGTAAGTCTGGACTCAATGGAAATAGGAAAGGAGCAAGCACCCACAGGCTTCCCTGATTTCTGGTGCTAAAAGTCTTGAGTAGCCTTTCGCAGACAATTCAGAGTTCGGTGTCACAGAATTTCACCATCAGATCAGAAACCATCCTTCGCGCATAAGGAATGTAGCTCAAACTATACCTGAAGTGTCAAACAGGAGAATATGGCAGCATGATCAGTTAAGTTGCTCAGAAATTTTTGCTGTCAAATGAATACTAAAACAGGAAGCAGATAATGTTTGTTGGGATGGAGATTTACAGTTTCAGAATACCACCTTACTGCCTATCTGTAACGAGTTTATTTTTCAGATTCTAGTCAAATTTGAACTAAATTACAATATAAACATAAAATTCCAATGATTTCATCGATGTGAAATGCTGTATTGCATGATCTGGGAAGCAAGGAAACAGGATTTTTGTCAGGACTACTGTGTTTCTAAGTCAGTGAGAAAATTTCATATAGCTACAGTACTCATTGTGAAGATTTCAAAGACTCGTGACCTAGGATGGTTATTCATATGCAAAGGAAAATATCTTCCCCATAAGGATACAATTCAAGCTCTATCTACCG
>VSTD030002590.1:0-11667 GCA_008808055.3 Sporobolus alterniflorus
CTAATTGTTTATGCATGTTATAGTTGATATGTGCAAACACTATATCTGGTTTAATTAAAATGGCTAAAATAAAGAAAACTAAGGATCAACTGCTAGTTGCTGAGTCCTTCGTTCCGTCAAACCTTTAGTGCCTTACATGTCTAGGAGCCGACTATTTATGACTATGTTGATGGGTCAGTCTTGTTGTGCTTTAGTTGCTCAAGTTTTGATGAACAATCTCAACGAAGAACAAATTAGCAACATGTGATGCATATCACTCGTGACAGGGTATAAAATGAGTCATTTTAGAGAAACAATCGACAACAAAAAAAACTATCACTCATCTTTGTTCTAAGCAATCCTAAGACAAAGTCCATAGAAATATCCTCCCAGGACACAATAGGAACAAGAAGAGGCATGTAAAGACCATGTGGGTTAAGTCGAGACTTAGCTTTGTTGCAAGTAGTGCACCATGATACATAACATTCGATGTCGCACCTCATCTTTGGCTAAAAGAAGTGAGTAGCTAGCACATTCTCAGTTTTCTTCACTAAAAAATGTCCCATCAATCCATCTCCATGCGCTTCCTGTAAAAACAAAAGGCAAACATAACTAGCTGGAACATAAAGCTTGTTAGCACGGTATAAAAGACCGTCATGCAGCACATATTTATTCCATGTTCTCCCTTCTCTACAATTCTTATAAGCATCCTTGAAGTCAAAATCAGTAGCATATAATTCTTTTATTGATTTCAAACCAAAAAAATTCTAATCAAGTTGAGAGAGCATAGTATAACGTCTAGATAATGCATTGGTAGTGACATTGTCTTTCCCTTTCTTATGCTTAAAGATGTGTGGAAAAGTTTCTATGAATTCGACCCCACTTAGCATGATGTTTATTCATTTTTGCTTGACTTCTAATATGTTTCAAAGATTCTTGATCATAATGTATAACAAATTCTTAAGGTCACAGATAATGTTGTTGTAACACCTCATGTTACCAAATCCCTGATTCCCTGCAATAGGCTTCTAATCGTGTCTTAATCAAGTGATTAACCAAATCATAAGTGAACCAAAGTAAAAAATTTGAATAATTTCCAATTAATTTCCTTGTTTGAATGGACTTGAATTGTTTCAAAATTATTTAAACTTCCAGCAGGGCTCGCTATCAGCCGGCCGTCACTGCATGCCCGTGCGCCAGCGCCGCTTGCGCCTGGGCCTACTGTCAGCCGTTGTGCTTGCCCATCACTGCGCCACACAACCCACATGCCAGGGACCCTTTTCCCCTTCTCCACGTCATCGTGTCACCCATACGCTGTGCCACCCACACCTGCCGCAGTCGGGCCACTACAGATTATGGGCTACCCGTAGGTCAGTGCTCGGACCCTCCTCCCCCCATTTCATTCTCCGTGAAGCAGCGTCCCTCACACCCATAAAGACCGATGGAGCCCTGGCTGCTCTCCTTTCCACATAAAAAAACTACATCGCCTGAGCAGTCCACACCCTCCTCAATCGCCTGTGAACTTCCCCCGCCATCGTCGACCACCAGAGGGCCCTTCTCCGTACCAGGACTCATTCGGAGCATTGCCACCGCCACCCTCCTCGGTGAGCTCCGACCCCCACATGGTTCTTTGTTGATTGACCGACTCTCCCTCACCCCTCTCTCCCTCCTCGAGTTGTAGGACCCACCGCCGACCACCATGAGCCCCTTGCCGCCGTTGAGATCCGCTGTGCCACCCACTGTTTGTCGCCTCGGTTAGCCCCACAGAACCCCTCCTTGCCCAGCGTGCTCTGCATGGCACGCTAGTGCTCAAGAAGTCTCTGTCGCTACACCGCATCCGTCGGCGAGCCGGCGTCGGCCGTGCTGTGGCCCGAGCCACGGGCGTGGTGACCGGTTCTGGGCATGCGTGCGCCACGGCGTGGGCCGGCTAGGCCGATTTTGGTCATGGGCCAGGCCAGCGCTAAAAGGTCCTAGGCCAGATTCGACTATTGTTCACATGTTTTTCTTTTTATGAAATCCGGTAATCAATTTTAAAATTCCAAAAATTCATTTAAACTTCAAAAATTCATAGAAATTTGTATAAAACATAGAAAAATACAAGCTAAATTTCATTAGGATCCTTAAGGGAAGATCTATCCAATGAACTTAACAACTTTATTATTTTCACATGATTGCTCTATAAAATGGTGATGTATGTTATATATCTGTGATTTTCTGTAGATACGCTAACCTTGTTTGCGTGGCTCATACTGTTAGAACTAACTACGGGGATGAGTGCGTCTTGCCATCAACTACACGCACGCCAACTGTCATGGATTTATGACTAGAATTCGAGAGTAGGGGTGCTCACGAATGCGAAGAACAATAGAACGTGAAGGACATGAGGGTTTAGACAGGCTCAGGCCTCCATGCAGATAAAAACCCTACGTCCTGTGCACGTCGGTGTATTATGATTGCTTGGGTTGAGACCCCCTCTACCCCACCTTTTATAGGTTAAGAGGGGTAGGGTTTACATGGAAGATCCGATCAGATATGATTGTATATGACCCGGACTCTATCTCTACTTACCCTATTTACAAGATTTGATCCTATATCTATCTTCTAAACTGCCTCGGTTCAGTGCCTCCTGGCCCAGGTCCTTAGGCCGAGTGGGCCGACTCATGGAGGGCCCCCTGTTCTTTTCCACCGTGTCCAGGAGACGTGGTACCCCTGGTACCAGACTTCATCACCAACTATATTTGGCAACCTTTTCTTTTGGTGAGGACGTATAGGACTAACATGTTGTCATGACATTGTATACTCTTGTTGCTTGAAGAAACAAATTTGAAAACAGTTTTCTCAACAAAACTTATGACCCCAAGAGCCATTACAAATGGTTCATTAAATCAATTCAATCTAAAATCTATGGCCGGAAAAAACCATTAACTGCAAACAGCCATAGCCCCTTCATTTCATTCTAAAATTGTGAGTTTAACCATTGTCAGAAAGTTCATGAAGTTTCTTACGAATTTGGTATTTAGAGTATCCTCATGATCCACTTGGAAATGTGGTTAACCACTCGATTAGTCAAGTCACTTCATTTTGTCCAGAATTGAGAATTTCGGCAATACTCCTCTACTTTCAGAGATCATAACTCCTGAACCGTTGACCGTATGAGGGTGTTTAAATAACCTATGGAAATATGAGAAAATCCTCTATAACTTTCATTTTTAAGGTCCAGTCAGATTCCATAAACAGCAGTACCAAATTAAAATTTTCTGTCTACTGCTCACAAACAAGACAGAATTGATGTCGTCGTTTTCTTTATGAGTTCTTGCCGTTCTGTTCCTAATTGTGATCTACTCATGAAATTGAATTCTTGACTGACCGTGGATCATTGTATGATAGCATGGTGAACACTCGCAACGGCAGGGCTCACCTCGATTCCTCTCAGGTGAATGGGCCAAATCCACCACCACCGCCGACCTTGACCGAAGTTGTTGCCTCCATCCTGGAGTCAAGGCAGGAGCAGACCGAGTTGCTTAGGCTCCTGGTGAACAACTCCACTCATGGTGAAAATGGGGCGAGAAACACCCAAGGTCAGGCTCTGACCACCTATGGCGAGTTTCTGGCCACTCACCCATCGACATTTGCTAAAGCGAGTGAGTCTCTTGAGGCCGACCAATGGCTACATGCAATCGAGTCCAAGTTTGGGCTCCTTCACTGCACCGACCACCAGAGGACCCTCTTTGCTGTGTAGCAGCTGCTAGGAGATGCTAGCGTGTAGTGGGCTATTTACACCGCCGCTCGCTCTGCAGATTACCATGTGTTATGGGCTGAGTTCCATAACGCCTTACGCACCCTTCACATTCTAGCGGGCATCATGAAGAGGAAGTATCAGAAGTTCATGGACCTGAAGCAAGGTGGAAGGTCCATGCATGACTATTCAAAGTTGTTCAACCATCTAGCGCAATATGCTCCAGAGTAGGTTGACACTGATGAGAAGAAGAACTGTTACATGAACAAGTTGGCTACCAAGTTGTAGGAGCGCCTTGCGCTCAACACTAGCGGAACCTTTCCAGAGTTTGTCAGGAATGCTACCATCGCGGATGATGCGATCCGCGCCCACAAAGAGAGTAAGAAGAGGAAGGCTATAGCAGCACCATCAGGTAGTGCTCCACCAAAATATCGGATGGTCTACGCTCCACGCAATGTTGGGGGTGAACTGATTGCATCACTCAGAGGGGCAGCGATAGCAAACCCCACAAGTTGGGCCCAAACATGTGAAGGATGCCAACACAGCCTTAGTCAGTCTGGCAGGTATGCCCTTACATTTTTGCTGGGAAGCGGGGGGCGCCAGAGGTCCTCGAGTGAAGTCTCCGATCGGAGGCGAAGTGGAGCCCACACCTCAACACGACCAGAGGCCACGTACAATCGGCTAGATGAAGGTCGCCGCGTGGGAGTCTACACGTGGTAGCACCTCATTGGAGCATTGAAAAACAGTTATGTAACGTCATAGTCTAGATTGCCCCCTTTACTGTGTACTCTACTGTCGGGGCATGTAGTTAAGGGTAGTTACGATATTGTAATAAGACACTTGATCTTCTGCTATAAATAGACCCTTATGGGCTCCTAGCTCGAGGCAGTTGAAGTGTTCCCTAATTTTCCATGCGCTTCGACACATGTCTTGTTCTCTTTGCTTTTGAGTTCGCTACCTTCATTTTTACTTTTTCGTGCTCAGGATTTGCTAGCCCCCGGGAACAAATCCCAACATTGGCGCCCACGTGTTCGTGAGCTCGATAAAACACACACAAAATGCCACCCAAAAAGAGACTTGTCAAGGAGCTTTCGGTCGAAGGCCCATCCCAGGAGGTCGGAGGCCAGGGCCTCATCACCGTGGAAGCCACCATCCTAAGCACCAACATACCCCAAATAAGCCACCCACACACATCCACCGAATCCCATCCTGCTGCGGTCGATGTGAGGAGGCCCGAGGGCCCAACGGGCCAACCACCAACCCAAGCAGAGGCATTTGCGACCAACACCGCCACCGCGGATCTCCCACCTTCATCATTGCAGCAACAACCACATCACAATCAAGATCAACACCACGAAGCTGAAGCTCAAGACGATCAGCACCAGGACTCTGAGGAGGAAATCGAAGTCGTCATCAAAGATGAGCTGGCATGCCTTCACCAAGAAAATGAATGCATCCGGCTCATGCAAGGGCACATGGCCAGATGAAGGGTGGTTATGAAGAGAGCTCAAATCGTGCAGCAACAGATCAAGAAGGAGAGAGCAACACAAGCTGAGTTACAACAAGCCATAGATGCTCTTCACCAGCAAGAGCAAGAGCTTCCAATGCAAGAGCCTTAGCCGCAATAGCCTCTGCTGCAGTAGCCTCCACCACAACACCCACAGCGACAACACTCCCTGTCGTTACTAGGTACCATCGACAACAAGTTTCCGCTGGCCGACAACCTACAGCTGGCCCCATGGCTGCCCCAATACAGGGTAGCATCTCTGCCAAAGTACTATGGAGATTTAGACCCGCGCAAATTCCTCATGTGTTACGAAGCTATGGTAGCTTCATCGGGGGGCATGACACAACCCTTGCAAAGTAGTTTATCATATCGCTCGAAGGCGCAACAACAAATTGGTATGCAAGGTTGCAGTCGAGGTCAATCATATCCTGGGGCTACTTGAAAGAAAAGTTCCTCGTTAGCTGCCAAGGCTTTCAAGCGGAGCTCGGCACAACGGAGGATTTTCTATCATGCCAGCAATACAAAAGGAAACACTATACTTTTTTTGAAGTTTCCTCCATCTCAAAGCGCAAGCTCCAGAGGTTTCCAATGAGCATGTCATAATACAATCCATAAAAGCATTACATGGTAGCCAGTTACATAGTTACTTGGTCCGAGTGCCCAAGAATGCTGGAAGAGTTGTATGACAACTTCTGCAAGTTTAGTAGAATAGAGGTGCTACACTTCCGCAAGCTAGATCAGCAGAGAAAGGTTCCCAAGGAGAGTGAAGCCTCAAGACCTACCAAGTACAACAAGATCAAAGAAGGTACATTAAGCTTTGACAACACAACCAAGCAGGTTCATAGCATAGACTCAGATGGATGTGGGCCACCAAAAAACTAGGAGAAAAATTACAGACCTCCTCAACCTGAAAACAGAAACAATCTTCAACACCAGAAAAGAGTATCACCCTCCCAGAGGAGGTTACACAAGCTGGGGTTGTGGTAGCGGGTGAAGCCAAGACATACCTCTCTATTGCATGTGTCATGAAATAGACACAGACCACTGGACAAGAGATTGTCCAATTTTCTTGGAATCTAAGAAAAAGATGACCCAAAAGCAAAGCCAGCCTCCAAACCTGCCTCCAGCCAAAGAAGTCAACCACACATCTCACTGGCAACAACCATTATAGTCATCTTCGTCATACCACCCCTCGTACCAACACTCCAATCCGTGTTTAGAGTACCAGCCAAACTACCATAGATACCCTTCACCATACAATTACACCTCCACCATGAGCCAAAACCATCCCACCCAAGTAGCCATAACCTACCCTCCACCACCATTACAAATAACATACCCCACGTCCAACACCCAGACAATTCAGCCAAAGACAGAACCCAACACATTGCCGCCTCCACCGGTGCAACACCCAGAACCCTCGCAATAGAGCAATAATTTCCCAACCTTTGGAACCATCCACACCATCACTGGAGGCTCCAACCTAGACTTATAAAATAAGTGATAGAAGCGAGAATACTACCACCAAGTTAACCACATGGGGGTCGAAGGTCCAATCACATGAACCAAGTGGTCTCACATACTGCTAACCTTTACCGAGGTGAATATCAAACTTGTACCTTTTCTGCATAAAGACGCCATGGTCATCACAATGCATATTGATAAATGGGACGTCACAAGAGTCCTTGTTGACAATGGTAGCCAGGACGAAATCCTGTTCCTCTCAGCCTTCGGTCAGATGGGGATTGTTATAAAGCAATTGAAAGAAGCAACGAAGTCGTTGTATGGCTCTAGTGGGAGGAGAATTGAAACTATAGGCTCTATATCTTTAGCAGTATCCTTTGGTAGCCTCCAAAATGCATGAACTAGACATGTAACTTTTGATGTGGTTGATATGCATTACCCATACATGCATTACACATGAAGGGTGGGGGCCTAGGCTAGAAATATTGGCTATGGAGCATGTTACAAGTCACCCAGGACGGCCTCTGGTGAGGCCATAGCCTTGCTTTACTTCGCTTGGTTGCTAAGTCATCCCATGTGGGGGCTAATGTGGATGGGCTAGCCTACCGCCTACACTGTCCTATGGACTGTGGCTGACACGCGCGGGTACAAAGCCTCATGATAGGCATTGTTCTGTCCCACATACTGTGTGGGGCAGTGCCGCTTTAGTCTGCCTTTTTAGGGGTGTGAAGCCCCTAGGCTGAGTCATCTGACATGTTGTTGACCGCCCAGGTCACTGATGGACTGTATCTCTTATGGAAAAGTCCACCTTTACCAGGGCGTGCTTATCTCATGTCAGAGTTATCATGGCGATTATGCGTGTCCCTATAGCAGTGTTGCTATGTTAGATAGTGATGGGATGTCTTCCAATACTCAAGTACCTGCTATCAGGTGTGTGTGGGTGCCTCTTGCCGTGTCTACTTGTGTCAGGCATTAAATGCCACCGCTTCCCAAGGACCGAGCTCCGTTTGTGCTTATCCGATACTGAAAAGCCCATGGGCATGGCTCCCGAGAGCCTAGGTATGGCCTTAGCCGGGGTGATGAGGCGGGCAGGGCTGACAGGTGGTGATTTCCTGTCTGCCCATGGCTATCGAGGTGGGGTAAGTGCTGGTATGGTTGTGGCCCCTCCTCTTCAGCTAGGAGTGGTAGGGCTATATCTGGTATGGGGTACTTGATTTCCCAGTCGTTTGCCACTAGAGGGTACCTTCTGTATCTAGATTTTTGGGCGGGTGGCTGGAGTCGTTCACTCGACAGGAGGCAGAATAGGTACTCATATGTTACTATAGATACCGTCGTGGGATTTGGTGTTAAGGCCTTGGGGCTAAGGTCTCCATGGTCATAACTCAAAATCCTGCGGTGGTACCCCACCGTGTAGCCCCCGAGGGTGTGGCTGAGCTGAAAGCTCAGGTGGAGGCTAAGTTTCATATGTACTGCTTTATTTTATGGTGACGACTTAATGAAGCACCACGGTTCTGTCTGGGTTGTTAGAAGGTGGTGTGGTGAGCACACCGACCCCATCTGCGGGTGTTTCAATAACCCGGAGGGGTTGAACAACGGACACTTGCCTAGTTGGTGCGGTCCTCGAGTTTGTGAGTTGGCTAATGGTCTAAGACTTGGCACCGCAGTGCCAAAGTCAGGATCTGAGTGAAGCTTGGGTCACTGTGTGCAAGTGATAGGCAGCAAGGGCAAGTACCCCTCCATAGGACCTAATAGGGGCCGATGCCCCCTGCCTCCCGGCAAATCCTGGTAGGTGGTTTCATGTGACTTTCTCGGGTAATCCCTAGCGGGAAAACCCAGATGGATAGATGGAAGCCCACACGCAGAGGCATGAAGAAAACCACCCGATCAGGACTCAGATATGAAGCTTGAGGATATCAGGTCCCCTTGGTGGGGCCCCGGGTGTGCCAGCTACTGGCCACCCTTTGTGTCGCTTCGTCCCTCGCTCTGTTCGCTTGGGGTGGTTCTGACTCGACTAACGAATTTTGCCTTCGAACCCTGAGCTGTATGGGGCCCACAACAATTGTGGGCCCCATTTTGGATACGTTTACCGTATCCCATGATTCAGTGGGCACGTCGTGCAAGGAGTTGGAGAGGCGTGTAAACATGGGTTTACTGTGCCTTTTTACTATGCCTGTAAGGGCCCGCCGCTTTGCCTCCTCGGTTGTAACACCGCAGTGCTATAAAGCTGGCGGCCATCCTTACGTGAACCTATGTCGTCTCATGTGAACTCCCATTGCCTCATCACCTCTTTCCCTTTGCCTAAAAAGTTAAAGAAGCAAAGAGATATATCTAGAAATTAGGGGGGAGGGGGAGGTGAGTTGTTGAGCAGGGCTAGATCCCATCGGAGGTTACACAGGGGCACTTATAGGACCCTGTGAGTCAAGGGTTCATGATGGCAATAGAGCTTTTAACCTGTAATGTGCCCGAGGACCCCGTGTCTCCCGTGCCAGTGGGGGCATACATGGTGGCTTGTGTGGCAATCCATGAGTGAGGGTTCGGTGTGCCATCACACTGATTCCTCCACTCTTTGCTACAGTTCTATGGCCTAGAACTGCTTCACCTGACCCCCTCAGGGATCATGCATATCTCGGCCTTCGTGACCCTATGTGAGGCCTACATGGGGATTGAGCCTCACTTTCATCTATGGAACCACTTCTTTTGTGCTCGGCTCCTACTGGGCTCGGGCGTGGAAGCAGTGGTTTTGGGTGGTCTAGATATAGTACGATGGGTCGACCAACCCGGCTGAGTGGCTCGAGGTGTACCAGCTCACCGTCACAGCCGTCGGAGGGGACTCGTACGTGATGATAAACTACTTGCCCATCTGCCTGTCATCATTAGTCAACACATGGCTCATGGGACTTCCCACAGGGTAAGTCCGCTCCTGGTCTGACTTGTGCCGATAGTTTATCAGCAACTTCCAGGCCACATGCGTGCGACCAGGAGTCAACAAGGACCTGGCCAACGTGGTACAGAAGAAGGGAGAGTCCCTCTGGGAGTTTATTTAGCGCTTTTGCAATAAGAGGAACATCATCCCGGAGGTTACGACAAATCAATCATTATGTTCTTTAAGAAGGGAATCAGAGACTCATCCTTGATCTGCAGGCTCACCAAAAAGAATCCTAGGATATCTGAAAAGATGTTGGCAATCTCCAACAAATATGCCTTGGTCGAGGAGGTGACCCTTGACACTAGAGATTAGAAGAAGGACAAGGAGTTGGGCCACTCGAATGAGCCCAACACTTGCAAGAGTCACGACAAGAAGAGGAAGGCAGACCACTCCGTGGACAACGTAGAGCGGCCGCGTCGCAACAAAGAGTACTGGCCCAGGCTTGGAGAGTTTGAAGGTTTCCTAGATCAAATCTACATTTTCCACCCCAGGGGAAATATAAGACCCAAGACTATGACCGACTTCAAGGTTCCACAGATGAGGTCCTCCAGACGGCTAAAAAGGTTGATCAAGAAAAGAAGCCTGAAGACCCAAAGGGCAACTTCCTCGAGGCTCACAAGTATGTCGACTACATCTATGGTGGATCTGACTCCTATGAGTCAAGGAGGAAGCAGAAGCTCACTGCCTGAAGATCATGGCAGTCTCACTCGCCACCCTCGAGTACTTGAAGTGATCCAAGGTCCCCATCATCTTCGACCACAGTGACCACTCGGACTTTGTCCCAAAGCCGGGTCGATAACCTCTCATTGTTAGCCCCGTCGTCAAGGATCTCAAGCTCAATCGAGTCCTTGTTGATGGAGGCAGTTCCCTGAATATTCTGTTCTTTAAGACTTTTGACTAGATGGGGTTGTCGGGGTCTGCACTGTGTCCTAGTCAGGCTCCATTCCATAGAATAGACCCTGGTGTCAAAGTGGTTTTATGACACTTCCGTGGGCACTGCTTAGAGCAGCTCGCTGTGGTTCTTAGTTGATGAGGGCTTAGGTCTCTCGCATTCTAGCTATGGAGAATGCACGACGGACACCAGGATTTACATGGTTTGGGCCGTAGGAGTGTAACGCCATACGTCCACAGAGAGAGTGTTGTATTGCTGTGTATGTGTGTGTGTGCTGTTCAAGCCTGGAGTTGAACTTGGTTGTTCCTGCCATCCACCTGTCCTTTTATAGCCCAAGGCCGGGCAGTTACACAGTTACCTAGGGCCCAATAGGTGGCCTATCATACCCTGATCTGAGAAAGTGGAACCGAAACCTCTATATGTGTGCCCAGGATGTTCAATTTGCACATATAGTAACAATATGATATATATGCAATGTTCGATAAAACACAATAATTATTTATTACATAACCACCCGTGGGTCTTGAAAAGATTACACAAATGCAGTGGAACTAAGCATAGCTTGAGCCTTCACAGGCACTGACCGATGGAGAGGCCCGCCTAACGATCGTCTTTAGGGTTCTGTTGATAACATAGATTACCATCCTCAAAATCATCTAAACAATGATGTAGGCAACTTTGAGTAGACTTATGGTTGCTACTCCACAAGTATAGGGAAATTATGACATGAAGGCTAATAGCAAGGAAGGCTAGACTCAGTTTTATATGTAGAAAGCAGTGGTTAACAACTATGCCTTAAGTATTCTCGTAATAGGGTAACAACTCATCTCCTCAAGGTAACGATCTCGGTTGCACCATAGAGTCTCACTGTGACCGACCCACAACCAAGTAAACCCACTTTGACATGTTCCAACCAAAGACTTAACTGAACACCCATTTCAGGTTCCCCTAATCATTTGAGGGTCCATGCCGCTCATGACCGTGAGCACGACTGTTATAACAGTTTTACACTCTACAGAGGTTGTACATGTGTCCCCATGAGTCATGATCACCCTTGCTAGCCAGATATCTGTTGTACAAACAAGCACCCTTACACACTTCCGGGGTGTGCGCTAGGACATCACTACAAGGTTGTTCAATGGTTTCCCCTAGCTTGCAGCGTA
>VSTD030002591.1:0-11667 GCA_008808055.3 Sporobolus alterniflorus
ATATAGACAAGATCCACTAATGTCCTTTAAACCAATTCTTTTATCATGCAAGGTATCCACATCAAAATCCAATTAGTTCATGTCACATCAGCATCCGGCTAACATCATCAGCCACATCATTTTGCATAATAACAAAATTTCAAATGATTTATCTCACTCATATGACATCGATTTAAAATTCTGTTTTCACCACTGTGTTCTACATGATGAGATAAAAAAAACTAGATCTCACTTGCATATGTTTTAAAAAAATTAACTCATCGTTGCTTTAAATCTTCACCATCCATTTGTAGCAGCTAAATCAATGGCATGGATTTTCTTCATTTTTAGGCCAGTAAAATTCATGTCAGGCCAACTGGCGTTGTCTCCTCCCTTTCCCCTTCCCGCTGCTGCCTCTCCTTCAGCCGACGTCACCACACCGTTCCACGCTTCCTTCCTATGGAGCCAAGACGAGCTCGCTGCCTCCGCTTCCTCTTCCGACAACGCTTCCTCCCGTTACTGCCCCTCTCGAGCCAAAATTGAAGCATTAAATCTGCACCGCCACCATTGACCACCCTCCCCGAACTGCCCAACTCTCACCCTCCACTGCTCCAAAAAATTCATGTCAACATTGGCCACCCTCCCCACCATTCAACCGCGTCTCCATTTTACCTCCTTTCTAGCCAGAGCTCCACCCTCCGCCGTCGTTTCCTTTCACTGCAGTCCCACGCCCATCGTCCCTCTACACAACGACATCCACGGTGACAAACTAGTCGACCCTCTTTCGCTTCCCGAATAGCTTATCAGCATGTGAATTTACGTAAAAAGATATATTAAAATCACACAGCATCACGTGGGGTTATCAACTAGTTCATACTAAATAGGACACCAAGATCACATCCAGGCTCTCCATTTTGGATGTTCTATATATGCACAGAAAGGCAATGTGATAATCTTTCCAATGCAACATGTCTTATGTCAAAATTCATCCAGAATCAACAGAAATCATCAAAACAGTATGCTTACAGTAGCCACGGGCATGATGACATCATCATGCTCGTTGCTACTATGACATGGTCCCATTCATACTCAAACGGATGCCAAAATCACATCGGGCTCCATTTTTGACATTCTACATATGCATAGAAAGGAAAGGAGATAACATTTTCAATGCAACTGGTCACATGTCAAAATTCATCTAAAATCAATGGAAATCATTAAAATAGTATGCTCACAGTAGTCAAGGGCATGATGACATCATCATGCCCTTGGCTACTATAACATGGTCTCATCCATACTAAAACAGATGCCAAAATAGCATCCGGGCTCCCTTTTTGACGTTCTACATTTCCATAGAAACTTAAGGACATAACCTTTTCGATGCAACTAGTCCCATGTCAAAATTCATCCGGAATCAATGGGAATCATTGAGACAATATGCCCATAGTAGCCATGGTCATTGCTGACATCATCATACCCGTGGCTACTGTGGTTGGCTGCTATGCTTTCGCTGGTTCAGTATCACCTCGCTCTACAAAGCTGGGACTGATCTACTTAAAAACCAAAGCGCATTAAGCTGTTTCGAACAGACACTAGGCCTCGTGCGCACATGCGGGTGGTGGCTGAGGTGTGTTGGGAAGGTAGTGCGTGCATCCAGATAGCAGCCACAATGGTGATTGGTGTGATAGAACCACCTCAGAAATGAGGAGTCTGTCTTTCAGGATCCGGATCGGGTGATTCTCGACGAATCGAGAATGCATGCAAACACACATATGAAGCATTAAAAATCATAATTTCATTGAAAATTAAGTTATTACACTTTACTTTAAAGATTACAAGGATGAGAAGAAGAAGGTGCTTCAAAAGATAGAACATGTTTGTGAAAGCATTTCACTCGATGATTAAGAACATTCACCTCGCCCTAGAGGTCAAAACCTCCTTGGTAACTCTACGCCTGTGATGGGCCTCAGTGCAGAATCCAGCACTTAGAAGCCTGGACTTCCCACTTATAGCCGTCATCAGCATTGCCAGAAAGAACAGAAGGAGAACCTACACACAAAAAGTTACAGAGCAAACCTTGAGCGACTATGCTCAGCAAGACTGACTCATCGTGACCAAGCGGTCAGACTTCTAGACATGCAAAGGCTTCAAGTGGTATATGATACATAAGCCTATAGCAACTAAGTTAAATACTTTTAAGCATGTCATTAGCTAGGTTTAAGTAATTAAGAATAGAGGTTTGCAACCTATACTAAGCATGCAATTGTAATCAAACAATTTTGATATAATGACCATCTCATCGACTACCAAGTAGTCGATAACCATCTCATGATATAAGTAATAGTATGAAGTAGAATTACTATGTTTAAACACAATGAACAAGTCATCACCCATATCTGAGTGTGTCATGGAGATTTGAATCAATAGTCAACTTTTCAAGGGTATAAACCTGACAACACTACATACGCAGGCCCGGAGGGCACCACGAGTGGCAATAGTTCACGACGTGGTCAAGGAGACAATCTGGGCCCACCTCACCCTAGTGCACGTCTTCCACGTGTATGCCTCAATGGACATACCGTGGGTGGCCCATGCACTATCCCATTGTACACCCATTAGGTATGGTAGGATAGCTTCCATCTCAGCGGCACACGACGCTACCAAGTTTGGGGATTTCATATGTCCCGTATGCGTTAGTACATTCAAGTGCTTGTTCATCAGGGCTCAACCAACTCGGGCCTTAACCGACATAGGCGGGGGCAACCACCTTGAAGCTTTGGATTTCATATCAGACCACTCATCCTCTTCCCATCCAGTATTCTCCCCTTTACCCTAATTGCACCGCCCGATCTCATATTAATCCACTCCATCAACTAATCATTTCCTCAAACCATTCCAGTTTCGAACCAGGGTATAAAAAGCCCTAAATCTCACAAGTGGAGTCTGTCACTCGCTTCTACTGGAGTTCTATCCGCTAAGCATAGCACTACTAACGAATTTTCCACCAGATAGGTTCAAGGTGATATACAAAGGGTATAATGCATTCTAGGGTTTCATTTAATTCATATAACATAAATGCACAAGTCAATAATAACTTAGGGACAGTTATAAAGTAAAATCCCTAGAGGGGTGGTATGCACCGGTGCTTGCCTTTGCTAAAGAACAGAAGAAAGATAGTTAGTTATCTTGCGCTTCTCGAATCTTGACCCCCAAAGCTATTGACTTGACCTTTCCTTCTCGACGTCATAGACAACCCTAAGTCATAATGAGATGCATGATTTAAACAAGACCGATTAACGACGACACAGATGATCGAACGACATGGCTCCTAGGTCTTAGCAAAAGAATCTTAATTGCTACGACTGAAACTTAAAGTGGAAAAGAGCGGGGTTCAGAAGGTAACAAGGCTCAAGACACACTAATGACATGCCTTGAGGGGTGGGGTTTGCTTAGGGTTTGGGTTGATGGTTAAGGTAACATAGGAAGCTTAAAGATTTACTCTAATTACCTCAATTTACTAACGAAATTATCCAAAAAGGGGATGATTAAGGTAATAAATTAAGACACATGACTAAGAAAAGGGTATGATCTAACTTGCCATGGAGACATGGGTAAGATACATTTTTAGAGCAAGGCTTCATAAGTTTTTGGGCTTCTAAACAATTAATTATGAAATATCATTGAATTAGCCAAGCTTTATTAATGATTTAATAATTAATAAAGGAATTAAATTATTTTATATTTTTATTCTAAATAAAATATTTAAATTCAAAATTCAGAGTTGATTTGATCAAAATCTAGATTCAAATGAATTTTTCATAAATTATGGGGTCTTAGATAATTAATTATGAATGAACTCTTAATAAACAAGGCCTACTAATTAATCTAGGATTAATAAGGAAATAAATTTATTTTATAATTTTATTCTATAGAATATGTTTGAATTCAAATAATGGAATTGAGTTTATATTTTTATCGAATTTATCTGAATTGCTACAAATTTCAGAATTTTGAACTGAACTTTGAATTGATTTAGATTGATCTGAAAAGAAATTGATAAATGATACTGTTGACCTGGGCCAAGCCCAACTTGGCTTTTCCAGGCCAGCCCAGCAATATGGGCTGGTTGTTCCTGGGCTGGCAGCCCACGAGTGGGACAGGGGAGCGCCTCCACCGTGTGCTTGGCCAGCGGCAGCTGGGCAATCCCAGCAAGCCGGCACTAGAAATGAGCGGGGAAGAGCTGCTAGGGTAGGGCGGCGGTAAGGTGGTTGATTTGAGGAGGAAGCGGTACTGGGAGCTCACCATGAAAAGCCCTCTACGGCGATGGCACTCAGCCGGAGGAGCTCGACGACGGGGGCCTAGACCGGCGGCGGATGGCATTGCTTGACCGGCCGTAGAGGAACGTGGGACAGGTGCTAAGCTCAGGGAAGAAGAACCAGGGCGGATGGCGGCCGGAGGTGGGCTGTCCGCACGGGGTTGCTCGAAGAAGTGGACGACATATGACATTGGTTCACCCCACGATGATGCTTGGTGGCCGACAGCTCGATGCCAGGGCACTGCTCGGGGAGGTGAGGTCGGAGACACGCGGGCGGCTGCTCTGGTGGCCTGCGCGGTGGTCCTCGACGTCACGCATGAGCAGGAGCGGAGCAGCGGGAGAAGAGTGCGTGATGCAGAGGCGAGATGGGGATGGAAACAGGATGGCACAACAAGGAGGGGTAAACAAAATTGGCCTCAGAGTTAGGAGTAATAGGCGGGCGGCGCACATGGCCGTGGCGGCATGAACCGTGGGCGACGCGAAAAGCTGCGGTGGGTGGAAACGAAGGGCGGCGGACCGGGCAAGGCACTGCAGTGGCTTGGTAAGCTGAGGCCGAGATGGGGAAGTGAGAGCAGGAAAGCCGGTTTGCTTCGATGCCCATGGCAGTGGGTAAGGACGGCACTGAAACCATGGGCGCAGCACGTGGGGTGCAAAGTTGTGGGTGGTGCCCGATCGGAGAAAAGTGGCGTGGCGGCTAGCTCGGTCTGGCGGGGATGAAGCTGAGCATGTGGTGCCAGTTGCACACGCGATTGCTTGGCCGGGTGGGCCTCGGCGCAGCCATAATGCTGGTTGGCGGTGGCCTCGGGATGGTACTGTTCATGCGGGCCAACCCGGTTAACTTAATCGATAGATTTTCCAAATTCTCAAGCTGTCCTAAAATTGCAAAATAACAAAAGGCTACATTCATAGCTCAAAAATTTCCAAAATTTGCATGGCAACAGAGTGCATCAAAATGGACAACTTTTCTTTTTGTCCCAACTCCCAAATCCCTCTGGAGATTGAATTAAAAATCCAGTAAATGAATTCAATTTCCAAATTACTTGAATTTTAATGGGGTTCAAACTTTGGAGAAAAATACCATAAATTCACCAAAATACTATCTTGAGGTGACCTTCATGAATGTGACTTTATATTGACTCACTTGTATACAAAATTTGGAAGTTCCTTTACAAGTGGCAAGTAGGGCTCAAATAAGGAAAAATCCAAAAGAGTTAAACTCGAAATTGAATCCGACTTAAATTAGGTTTCTACTGTAGAAAGCAATGCAGGGTACTGTAGATGTAGTGTAGCTACTACAGTAACACCAGGGGTGTTGCAACCCCCCCCCCCCCCAAAAGAAATCTCATCCCGAGATTACGAAGGAAGAGAGGTCAAAGGAGAACAAGGAACAGTTATTGGCCACTTTTTTTATCTCGGCAAAACGAAGGTAGGCGTGATCACTTTCTTAATTCCAGTGTTGGGATCGTGCCTACTATCGGCGAGGTCTTGCAGACAGAAACAAGCTTCAATGTGGAGTCAGCATTGACACCACTGCTCGGCAAAAAGGATGAAGGACGCATTCGAAGTCACTTGTGAAACCACAAGGACAAGGAGCGATGATAACCATGGCTCAAGGAGTGCACTTGGTCGGGGTAATGGACACACTAGTCACCTTAAGTCGCAAGGACGGACTAGAGATGAATGTGGTAATGCTTGTGTCCAACACAGTTTGACATCACGATAGGCTTATTACGGCCAGGTCAAGACTAGTTGTAGCAACGAGACTCCACAAATAACTTTCTTTATTCCGGTTACGTATCTCGAGTAATACGCCATCATGTTCAGAGAAAAGTCATGAATGGAACACTTTTGCAAATCTGAAAGGCACACGCTTTCTATTTTGCAATACTAGCTTGAGAAACGTCTGGACTAACCGGCGCAATTCAAGACAAGATTATAATTTAGAAGAGCTTATCAACCAGTCAAACTGACCTTCAAATAAGCTTCACCCAAGTAGTACGACATCAATTGCACGGACTCAGAAGTCAAGAGAAAGTTTACCACCCTCGCGATTGGTTTTCTTCCTCGCCAAGGAAAGGTGACGCTTAGGAGAAGACACCCTAAGGGTCTATGAATAGTCACAGTTAGCTTCCAAAGATAGCTTTTGGGCGCGACTGAAACAATGAGAGTTAGCGCCACAAACATAGTGCTCCTTGATAGCTAACAGGGCGTGAGATGCACAAGGCAAATCCAATAGATGGGGTGTGAGATAGGCCTCAATGAGGTAACGACCTAGGAGAGGTCTTTGATAATGATCGATAGCAACAAGGCTATGACGGTACCTTCACTCTGGCTCAAGGTTGGCGAAAATGGGCTACCAGCAACCAACCTTGGAAAGACTCACTCGAAATGATAAGTTGGCAAGGTTTAGAACAAGAGGACGGCCTGATAAGTTTCAGCCAATGAAACAACAATCTTCCTCAATGATGATGTGGAGTCAAGCAGAGTTGACGATTCTCATATGGGGTTTAAAGGGGGAGAAATCCGCCAAAATGATAAATTGGTTCAAAATCATGCTCGAAAGCGTAATTCCATCAAGGAACCATCACAAATAGCGTTCAATGGTGATTATGAGATTATGAGCAGGTGCATAGCATTTAGAAGCCCTGTAGTGAGTAGCTACGCTCAATCTAACAATATTACCTCCGAACAGGAAAATCCGATAACGACGTCAATTCGGTCTTGACTGCGAGCAGCAATCAGTAAATTTAAATCTGGTGTTGTTCTATCTGAAATTTGACTGAGAGTCGAATACCAAAAGGGTAGAGGAGTCCACCATCTTTCCAATGGGTATTTACTTGCCCTCATCCAATCAAAGGTTTGGGTTCTATAACTTTTTGGACGACGATGGGTTTGCTAAAAACTGCAATTCTGGATAGATTGCAGTGCTGAAAGAAAAATAAATTGTGGGGCTGTTCGGGTGGGATTCATCCCCTGAGTTGAATACCAAAAAGTTGGAAAACTCTCACAGCTTTCCATCAGTTACTTAGGCAGCATCATCGGACCAACAGTTTAGAAGTTACGGAATTTTGTGCATCGGTAAAACTGCGGAAAACTGAACTGGACAGCACAACAGTTGGAAGCACAAAATTATGATGACTAAGGAAAACTGAAACTCCCAGATTGCCAAATACCATCCCGCTAGGTAACTCTCTCCGCTTTCTGATAGTTCATTTCATGACTCCAAACGGGAAGCGGCTTACGAGTTACGGCTATCGGAATATGGTCGGGTTAATGAATTCAGGAAAATCTGGACAGACCTGACCTTCCGGCATAAATCTTCCCTAGAAACTTTGTATATGAAAGATGTCGTTAACGAATACAGCTTCACGCTGGTTACTCATACAACCTATTTTGACACACGGTTTGGCAGCTACAGATTTTTGAAGTTGGGTTATGGTGCTGAACTGTTTCTGGATAGACTGATGTAAGAATGAAATCTCAGGTTTAGGGGACTAAGATGAGTGAATCTTGGCGAGACTTGATTATGGATTTTGCAGCTACCTTGCTCAACTCTTCGACACCTACTCAATCACATGATTCCGGTAACCACAACAATGGTTATGGCCATCCAAAGATAGCACTCACGTGGTGTTGGCAGATTGTCGTAAAACTGCTTCTTTGACGGCTTCGAAACATGGATTCAATTTCGGAATCGTCGAGAATTATGATTTTTAAGATTGTTGATTTACTTATTGGATTAGGGAGCTTGATGATATGCACACATGACCTAACCGTCCTCACCACAACAAAAGAAATGGCCCGCTATTGCGAATCATTCGGATACGATGGCCAAACGCTCTCAACACATATTTCTATCGTTCTAACAAAAGTTAGTGTACCTGTGAAAGATGGACAAAACATGCCCATAGCGGGGTCCAGCACTTTCGGGCACGCAACCTGCCCCTAGCAGACCAGCACTTGCGTGCCCAACTCAAGCCCCTCATGGGCTATTGGTACTTTCGTACCCACTTCAATGTCCTACAAACTAAGCACAAACAACTAAACTTTCATAAACAAAAGAGAAAGCATATGTAGTCCTAATAGTTCTACTAAAGCCACAAACAACAAAATAAATTCATCAACAATAAAATAAGTTAAACACTCTCAAAATCTACAACATACCACCATCGATGCAATTCCGTAGTTGCAATATAAACACATATGTTAGCTTGCCACCATAAGAGACTACTATAGTCCTTACTTGGGCTAAGCGTTCTCACCGTAAACGTAGTTGTGATTCTTAGATGCTTAGTATGTATTTAGCCCTGATCTATCTCTGATACCAGCTGTGACAGAACCACCTCAGAAATGAGGGATTGGGTGATCCTCGATGAAGCGAGAATGTTGCGAACACACATACGAAGTATTCAAAACCATAGTTTTATTGAAAATTAAGTTATTATACTTTAGTTTAGAGATTACAAGGAATGAGAAACAGAAGGTGGTTCAAAAGATAGAATATATTTGCGGAAGCGTCCACTCGACGTCATAAGAGTATTCACCTCACCCTAGAGGTGAAAATATTCTTTGACAACTCTATACCTGCGACGGGCTCTAGTACGGGATCCAGTTCTCAGAAACCTAGAGTTCCCACTGATAGCCATCTTCGACATCGCTGGAAAGAAGCGAAGGAGAACCTACACACAAAAAGTTACAAAGCAAAGCTTGTGCGACTACGCTCAGTAAGACTGACCCGTCGTGACCAAGTGGCCAAACTTCTAGACATGCAAAGACTTCAAATGGTAATGATACATAAGTCTACAACAACTAACTTTAAATACCTTTAAGCATGTTATTAGCCAAGTTTAAGTAATTAGCATCATAGGTTTGCATCCTATTCTAAGCATGCCAGTGTAATCAAATAATTTTGTTATATTAACCATCTCTTCAACTACCAAGTAGTCGACATCCATCTCATGGTATAAGTAACATTATGAAAGTATAATTACTACATTTGGATTCAAATCAATAATCAACCTTGCAAAGGTATAAACCTGACAACACTACACACACAGGCCAGGAGGGCACTATGAGTAGCAACAGTTCACAACATGATCAAAAAGTCAGTCCGGGTCCTACCTCACCCTAGTACCATTTTCCACGCGTCTGCCTCGGTGGACACACAGTGGGTGGCCCGAACACTATCCCATTGTACAACCGTGAAGCGAGGTAAGGTATCGTCCAACTCATCGACACATGAAGCTAATCAGTTTGGGGATTCCATATGTCCCGTATGCGTCAGTACATTTTAAATGCTTGTTCATTCAGACCCAACCGACACGGGCCTTAACCAACACAGGTGGGGGCTACCACCTTGGAACTCCGAATTTTAGATCAGACCACTCCCCTTCCTTCCCATCAAGTATTCTCCACTTTCTCCTAATTGTCTCGCCCGGTCTCCAATTAAACCATTCTATCAACTATTCAAATTCTTAACATTCCAATCTCGAACCATGGTATAAAAGCCCTAAATCTCGCGAGTAGAATCTGCCCCTTGACTTCTACCGGAGTTCTATCCACTAAGCAAAGCACTACTAATGGATTTTCCATCACGATAGGATCAAGTGATATACAAAGGGTATAATGCATTCTAGGGTTTCATTGAACTCCTGTAACATAAATGCACATGTCAATAATAACTTAAGGATAGTTATAAAGTAAAATCCTTAGAGGGGTGATATGCACCGATGCTTGCCTTTGCTTAAGAAAGGAAGAAGTTAGTCTTGAGCTTCATGAATTGTTGACCCCCAAAGCTTTGACTTGGCGTTTCCTTCTCAATGTCGTAGACAACCCTAAGTCATAATGAGATGCATGATTTAAACAAGACCGAGTAATGATGACATGGAAGATCGTATGACGTTGCTCCTAGGTGTTAGCAAAAGAACCTTAACTGCTACGACTAAAACTTAAAGTGGAAAAGAGCAGGGTTTAGAAGATAATAAGTCTCAAGACATGCTAATGACATGCCTTGAGGATTTTTCTTAGGGTTTGGGTCGATGGTTAAGGTAACATGGGAAGCTTAAAGATTTACTCTAATTACCTCAATTTACTAAGGCAATTATCCGAAAATGGGATGATCAAGGTACTAAATTAAGGCACATGACTAAGAAAAGCGTATGATCTAACTTGCCATGGAGACATGGGTAAGATAAAATTTTAGAGCAAGGTTTCATAAGTTTTTGGGCTTCTAAACAATTAATTGTGAAATATCGTTGAATTAACCAACCTTTATTAATTATTTAATAATTAATAAAGGAATTAAATTATTTTATATTTTTATTCTAAATAAATTATTTACATTCAAAATTTGGAGTTGATTTGATCAAAATCCAGATTCAAATGATTTTTTCATAAATTCTGGGGTCTTAGATAATTAATTATGAATGAACTCTTAATTAACAAGGTCTACTAATTAATCCAGGATTAATAAGGAAATAAATTTATTTTATCATTTTGTTCTATTGAATATTTTTGAATTCAAATAATGGAATTGAGTTTATATTTTTATCAAATTTATCTGAATTGCTACAAATTTCAGAATTTTGAACTCAACTAAATTTGATTTGATTTAGATTAATCCGAAAAGAAAGTGATAAATGACACTGTTGAGCTGGCCCAAACCCAGCTTGGCTTTTCCAGGCCGGCCCAGCAGGATGAGTTGGTTGTTCCCGGGCTGGCAGCCCAGGAGTGGGATAGGGGAGAGCCTCCATCGTGCGCTTGGCCGGCGACAGCTGTGCAATCCCAGCAAGCCAGTGCCGGCAATGGGTAGGGAAGCGGTGGTAGGGCAGGGTGGAGGTGCAGTGGCCAATTAGAGGAGGAAGCGGTACTGGGAGCTCACCATGCAAAGTCCTCCATGGTGGAGGCGCACAGACGGAGGAGCTCAACAGCGGGGGCTTAGACTGGCGGCGGATGGCGTTGGTTGACCAGCCGTAGAGGAATGTGGGACCGGCGCTGAGCTCACGGAAGATGAACCAGGGCGGACAGCAACCGGAGGTGGGCTGTCCACGTGGGTTGCTCGAAGTAGTGGATGGCAAACGACATCGGTTGGCCACGCGGTGACGCTTGGTGGCTGGCAGCTCGATGTCGGGGCACCGCTCGGGGTTGGGAACCGGCCTCAGCATTGGGAGTAATAGGCGGGCGGCGCACATGACCATGGCGGCGTGAACCGTGGGTGACACGAAAAACCACGGCGGGCGGAAACGAAGGGCGGCGGACTAGGTGCGGTGCTGCGCTGCGGTGGCTTGGCAAGCTAAGGCCGAGATGGGGAAGCGAGAGCAGGAAAGCCGGTTCGCTTCGATGCCCATGGTAGTGAGTAAGGACGACATTGAAAC
>VSTD030002592.1:0-11664 GCA_008808055.3 Sporobolus alterniflorus
CCGATCTAAGAGTTGCAAACAAGTGATTATAGTAAAGCATCACAAGTCCATATTAAGCCATAAATCACGTTATTAAGTTATCTACGTGATGACTGCCACAAACAAATGATTACTCATATCTGAGAGTCGCGGTGATTTAAATCGATGTACACCCTGCAGGAAAAATCTGACCAACACGCCACACCGCTTTCCACGCTCAGTCCACGTATGGTTCAAGACTATACATATCTCATGAGGTCCACATATAGCAATCTTTCATAAAATCGTTAATAGATTTGAACAGATCCACTGCACTCGAGAAGAAGGGCTCCCGATATAATCCACAGCACGCCGGCTGACCGATCCACGAGTTCATACCCAGCTTCTCTCCCACAACAACCAATGATGTAGTGGGAAAAAGTCAAGCTTCTGTTGATAACCGACTACTGGGCTTACCAGGTCCATATCACTGACATGCGATCCGTACGTTCAATACTTGCTCGCGGGGGCCAATCCATCGGTCCTTAACCAATACAGGCGGGAGCTACAATCTTGAAGGTGCCAGTTTACCACATACCACTCCTCAACCTTCCCAACCAGTTGTCTCCACTTTCCACCTAATGCCCCCCGCTCGGTCTCCAGTTTAACCATGTTCCATCAATTAAACCAAATTGTCGAGTTTAAGAAACCTACGGCCGCCACGTGGTCTTTCGACCACTCGATCATCTACCGTAGCTTACATCTACGTCTAGCCATAGCTAACGACCTATCTCTAGTAATAGGGGTTGCAAGGATAGATCGAAAGGTTGACGTAATGCAGTTAGTTATCAATCCAACTCCTATAACTTAATACACCCAAGAATCATAATTAAGATATAAGAAGAATAAAATAAACTCAAGGATTGTGGTTAGATGTATCGGGGCTTGCCTTGATCTTGCTCATACCTACTGCCCTCGACTGGTGCTGGCTCTGACGTTCCCTCGGGTCCTTGCTCCTCGTGGCCTATCACAATTATGCACGTTTGAGACACTAACATAAATTTAATTCATGGGGTGCAAAGAGTGGCATGCTACATGATTATGCACATCTTACCCACACTAACCCTTACAAGCCATTTACTAATTTACCCCTAGCATTTTTAGTATTTTAGCAATTTAATTACGGCTTACAAATTTAATAACATGATATTTATACATCTAATCATATTATATGATTTTATACAGCTGCTAAACAGTACAAGGAAGTTCTACACCAAGAATTAATAATTTTTAATCATAAATTATTTTCTACAAATTCTTTACTGCAGAAAAGAGGTTAAATTCTATAAATTATTATAAGCAGGAATTATTTATAGAAATTTTTGTATGAGCTACTACTCATGATTTGAACATTCATGCATAAATTCAGAACATTATCAAGTATAGATATTTATAAACAAATATTTTTATATTTGAGTTCTTGCAATTGTGTACAATAAAATATTGCACAAGTGTGAGTTTGGTCAAGCCCAATGTGTAGAGTTGCTTAAGAGGAGTCCAACAAAATTTAGTTTGCCATTTTTAGACATTCCTACAAGTTTCTATGAATTTTGGAAGTTTGAACTATTTTCTGCTATTTAAAATAAATAGAAACGATTTTAAAAATCTGGGCAAAGTGCTGAGCCCGGTCCGGACCGGGGCCACGGCCCACGGGGGCAGTGGCCTGCCACAAATAGTGTCCGGACAGCCGCCCGGGCTTCGGCCTGTCGGCTCAGTCCACTGGCCAAAGCGGTCCGGACCTAGCCAACGGACTAGGAGTAGTAGCGGCGGCATCAGCTCCCATGGAGCAGGGGCGCATCGGGCAAGGCGGTTGGGGTGGAGCTCACACGAGCGGCGGCGTGGGGTGGAGGCGGTGGAGGATGCTTCGGGCGGCGGTGTTCAACGGCTGTGAGGCAGCTCCAGTGACGGATGATGTCGACGGTGTGGCCCTGCAGTGCCGGGGAAGGAGGGAGAAGGTGAGGGGTGAGCCAATTTGGATGGAGAGGGAGCGTGCGGTCATGCTCACCGATGATGGCGGACGGTGGCGGTGCTCGGGTGGGAACCAGAGAGGAGGAGGGGTCTCCGGTGGCGGGAGCCAATGAGGCGGGCGCGTAGGCGTTGGAGAAGGAGGGGAGCTCGAGCTCGGGCGTGGACATGGAGCAGAGCGGAGTGAGGCGCCGGTGGCTTCTTCAAATCAGCGGGCGCGCGGGGGTGAACGAGAGAGGGAAATGGGGGGGGGGTCGGCTCGGTGCCGCATGGAGGAAGGGAAACGAGAGAGAGAGGGCCCGAGCGAGGCGGACGGCAGTGCGGGGCGAAGGATGTGGCCGGCAACGACCCTCGGCCATCAGGCGCGGGCGGCGGCGCTGTTGCACGAACAGGGGAGAGCGGCGAGGCACGGGCGACGCGGCGCGACTGACATGCGGGGCCGGATGGCGTCGAGGCCCGGTGGTAGCTGCCGGGGTACGCGAGAGAGAGGAGAGTGGGACAACGCGGTGATGGGGCGCTGACCGGCGGGCCAGGGCCACACAATGCCAGGGCGCGGTTTAAAGTCAGTTTTAAACCGATTCAAAAATATTCAAATGATTCAAATGAAATTTGAATTCCTCCAAACTTTGGCTGGTTCAAAAGATATCTTCCCGTGCTCCAAAAATTTGAAATAAAATAGGGTTGGAAAGTATTTGAGACAACGAACAACCTTGTTCATAGAAACTTCTTGAGATTCTAAATGGATTTTGAACTAACATTCAGAGGAGCTTCTATGAGTTGAATTTCAAGGAAATTGATTGAAAAATTTTTGGGAACCTGGAATTCGTTGAAATTTGGCCAACAAACTCTTTGTTACACCTAGTTCCTAGAAAAAATAAATTTCAAGCAAACATGGGTCAAGAATTTAAATTTCTCTTGAAGGTGGAATTTGGATTGATTTATCGATAGTTTGAATTCTAAACTTGATTTTTAAATTCCACTGTTGGATTTAGAATGGTATTAGTACCTAATTAATTACTAATGATTTGGATTATGGTTTCTAAAACACGGGATGTTACAGTCTTGCGCACAGTAACTGTAAACCTTGGTTAGGGTCCGTATCTGAGTCAAGGCCATTGAGGTTGTAGCTATTTATAAGGCCGGTACCAGTAGTCGTCTGGCTGTATCTCACTCTCACCCACGTCATATCAGCTTTCTCTCTCCCTCTCGTCCACCACGGCTCCAGCATCCAACCCACAACCACATCAATCTTCTCTCTCCTAGTCAGCACCACCATTCTACACTTAAGCATTTTAGAATTCATTTGTTGACAACAAAATTGAGAAAATAATTATATAAAATTTTTAAATATGATACATAAAATAAATGACTAGTTTTATTTTTTTAGAAATTTTTAGACCTCAAACGGTATTTATAAGTGAATTGGGTACAAAATTTAATTTTTTAGATTTTTTTGAATTTTTTGGACCTCAACCAATTAAAAACGATCAAATTCATATTTAAACGATTGAATTTGAATTTAAACGGATCAATCAGGAGGTGACACCTCACTACTACTGTCCACCGGCTCCAGCGATGTGCGGTAGTGCGGACGGTACCGCCGGACGATAGCGCCCGGCTCAGCTGCAATGCGGGCTCTACTGTCCGCACTACCGCACGATAGTGCCCGGCTCAGCTGCAATGCGGGCTCTACTGTCCGCTCTGGGCAGGCGGTAGCCCTGCCGCCGCACACCGTGCCACCTCAGCCCGGGCGGGCGCACCTCCCAGGTAGGCGCTACCGTCAGCCATTGGAACCAGCCCAAGGCCAATGTCAATTGTAATACAATCTTTCCATCATCTAAAAAAAGATTGGCATTGGTGAATTGGTCTTGTGAATCATGAACCAGTGTTTGTTCCCCTGGGTTAGCTGGGCCAGTGTTGCAATATTGAACCAAACTGTAGCGACCTATCCGCACGTCTTGCAGTCGCCTCGGTAACACGCGAGCGTGCTTTGAAAATATGCGAGCCTAGCTGCGTGCCTAGGGCAGCTAGAACTTTTTTTATTCCTATGGTCCACAGCCCGCTGGGGCCCGTGGGTACGTGGCAACACCGGAGCTCTCCTCTTGAGGAGGCAGAGCCCGGAGCCATGGAACACATGACAGCACCGGAGCTCACATTTTCAGGGATGCAAGGTCCGGAGCTGAGGGACACGTGGCAGCATCGAAGCTCACCTCAACATGGAGGTGAGGTCCAGGGCTGCAGGACACGTGGTGGCGCCGAAGCCCACCTCTGCAGGGAGGTATGGTCCGAAGATACAGCGTATGAATGCACGTGCTACTCTTTATCTTGACTTAAAATTTATATACGGGGTACCCGATCTTCAGGGTACCGACAGACAATGTGGCTGTTCTCTCAGATGCGGAACAATGGGTGTAAATGCGACACTTTTCTGTCTATAATTCTCTTATCGGCGCGCATCTGCATTCACGAGACAAGAGTAAGGCTTTGGCTAAAGCTCTTGGCTATTTTGAGAAGATGAAGTGTATAGAGAGATGCCAACCGACGATTGTGACATACAACATTCTGTTAAGAGCCTTTGCTCAGGCTGGTGACACTAAGCAGGTTGAACACTTGTTCAAGGATCTGGATGAAAGTATACTCTCTCCTGATATGTATACATATAATGGAGTGATCGACGCATATGGGAAGAATGGCATGATTAAAGAAATGGAATCTGTGCTGCAGAGGATGAAAAGCAAGCAATGCCGTCCAGATGTGATCACATTCAATATACTGATAGATTCATATGGACGAAAGCAGTTATTTGATAAGATGGAGCAGGTGTTTAAGAGTTTACAGCGATCAAAAGAAAGGCCTACCTACCCAACGTTTAATTCCATGATAACAAACTATGGTAAAGCAAGACTAAGTGAGAAAGCAGAGTATGTGCTTGACAAGATGCAAGAATTGGGGTTCAAACCAAATTATGTGACACAGGAATGCCTCATCATGATGTATGCACATTGTGAATTTGTGATTGTGTCTCAAGGGGCCGGCAGGTGTTTGATGAGCTTGTAAGCTCGCAAAATAACGTGAGCCTGTCTTCATTGAACGCCATGCTTGAGGCCTACCGCATGAATGGCTTGCACATGGAAGCAGATCGGCTCCTGGATACTGCAATTCAGAAAGGTCTTATACCCGGTGGCTCTACATACAAGCTGCTTTACAAGGCCTACACCAAGGCAAACAATAAAGACCTCGTCCAGAAGTTGCTCGATATAATGAATAAGCAGGGTATCGTTCCAAATAAAAAGTTCTTGGTGGATGCTTTGGAAGCATTTGGCACCTCTAAGAGGAAACCCAGGATACTGCCACCCGCAAACTCTGCAAGCAAACCAATTACAGATTCTTCAGCAAATTCAGAAACAACTAAAGGTAAGCGAGACAAGTAGCTGTTCGATGAAGTCGACAGTTCAAACAAGCGAGTGGCTAGTTATTCTGTTCCCATCATAGGCTGTTTTGTTTTTAATGCGAAAGATGAAATCTCCTAGTGCTTCGGCTAAGTCTGCTTGTAGATTTGTAGTTTTTTTTAGAACATGTAGATTTGTGATTGTGTTGTGGTGTGGCTTTTTGTTTCCATATAGCATCTTGTATCATTATGATTTTGGTGTTCAGAGCTATTTATCGCAGGCGTTCTTTATGCTGTTATTATGAAGATATTTTAGGACTCTTCGCATTGAGAAATAGAGTGCTCCATGTGCAGCACATTGGTTTCGAGATAAAATGTTGCTTGTGTCGACCACATACATTTTGGGCACAAAACAGCTAGCTCACCAACCACTTGTACAAGACATCATCTTCAAATGACTTCTACCGTCACTCCAGCAGTTCAAAGCTTCTCAGGAACAATGCACCAGTTGGATTTGTCATAGAACTGATCGACAATAACCGCATTGCTTATACCAGTAACTAATCTGAAATTAAGAAAAATAATAGGATGAGATGTCTTCACTCAAAAGACAAAGGGTAGAACGGAAGGAAAGTTATGCATGCATCTGAAAGCAAGAAGCATATCAGGCTCCTTCATTTTTCCATTTTCTGTAATTGTTCCCAGGGAACATTCCTCTAATAACCTTGGTAAAGAAATGAAGTGAAAATAGCTAGACAATTCTAAGGATAAAAATCCATTTGAAAGCAGCCATTGTGGAAATACATCTACCACTCAATAAAGGAGACATATCATCACAAAAGAATATTATTGGCTGTCCTACCCTTTTTCATGACATTTTGCTGGTTTTGCAACTAAAAACAGAAGCTGGTATTGATCGAGACACTAGTATCTCATGGAAAATAGCACAGTTACTCAAATTTTGTATGCCCAACCCTAATATGGTGATCTAATGATCAGCATATGTAGGATGCGACTTGATGGGAATAAACTCCTTATGCAGGTAATTGAAAATGAAAAGAGTGGAACAAAGAATGAAAGAAATATCATCAGGTGAATATTAAAAAAAGAATCACCTTTGAAGTTCTCCTTCAACAAACACATGGTAGTAACGATTGTAGACAACTGCACCCTTCTTCTCATCTTTCTTTGTGAACCCATTTTCAAGTGCACCAGCAGAAGCACCACCAATTTCAGCTCTGTGAAAAGGTAGGTGCCAAGGAACAAAATACTCCTGCTGGGTTTTGTCAATTTCATCATTATTCGAATTACTGCAGTCTATAATGGTCTTATCCTCCAAATAGTCAATTTTTTTGTTCAACTGGTCATCTATTTGCCTCACCACGCCTGTGTCTTCATCATTCTCTGCGATGCTTTCAAGAGAGGTAGTAGACTGACGCACTGGAGGGCTGCCCTGATCAACCCACTCTTCATTATACTTGTCACAGAGGGGAGTCCACTTGTTGAGTAGTGCTTTGTCTTTCTGCTCCCTAGCCCAGACTGTGATGAGCACAAGACCACCCCTCCGAACAACATGAACCAACTTTTCTATTGCCTTCCTCCGCCTATCCACAGTACTTAAATGATGCAACACTGCAATTGAAATCACCGCATCACCGAAGTTATCCCTATACGGTAGGTTAACAGCATCAGCAACCAAAACCTCATGTCCCTTCCCAGCACATATCTCAATCAGTGGCGGGCTTATATCACAACCTATGAAAAGACAATCAGGATTGAAGCCCAAATACTTGCCATTACCACAGCCAGCATCCAGCACAACTGATCCTGGCCTCAATGAATTTAAGAATCCTGCAACCTCGGGCCATTTTGCAAACCTTGTTGAGCTGAAGTGAGGAGCTATGGCATCATACAACTGATGCACATACTTCTTCTCAATTTCTGGAGTGGTCTGAACACTTGAGGAGCAACCGTGGCCGTGGTTCTCCTCAGCAGACACCATGTCCTGAGCTCTCAATGAATTATCACTTGGTCTCATCGTTTTGCTTGTGGTACTATTTCGAGATTTTGGCTTCCAGCTAAAGAATTTTGTGTTGAAAGATTAAACAATATGAATTAGAAGTGTGTATGCCTCTATGAACGCTTCCTGCTGTAATCCTCGAAAATATATGGATCATTCATGGCCTAAGTCAAAAATAGAAATGTATTAGCCAAACCTATCTACGTATATTTCTGATTAAAAGATGAGATTAGTTAACAAAAGCCTATTAGCACGGTTCAACAATGGTTGTCAACAGAAAAGAAAGGGGGTGAAAATAGAATCATGCAGCGATTAGATAAGCAGTTGACGGCTCATCGATACATAGCTACTCAATTCGTAGACTACTCGTCCTATCAGCAATCGATTCTACACACAATTATGAATGTCCCATTGTCCCACATGCTAATCGGATCCGTGTGCTATTCATCTCATATACTGGTGCACATAAAAGAAAAGAAAAATCGACCAGACCCGGATCTGGAATATGCTTACCTCCTGCACGGGGTGACATGGTGCTGAACTGGGGGAATAGGAGTAGGGCGCTTGGAATCGAAGGGCGGGCCGGATTTGGTGGCTCGGAGCGTCCACAACGTGCTCCAGTAGGGTTGCGAGATCCCGTCGGGCGTGGCGTCGGCTGTCGGTGATGAGGTTGCCGAAGTTCACGAGGACTCGCGCCGCGCGCTGAGGAGCGGGGTGCCGACTACGGAGGTCCGGCCGCGCTTGGGTTCCAGAAAAGTGGGCTTGTATTGTATGTATAGATGGGTGAGGTAACTTAGGCCCACTCCCATTTCGGCCGTATCCAGTGGATAGAGGCTATTGCACATTGGCCATTGGGCTCGACTACTTTCACTTTCAACTTTTTCCTCCTTTTTCCTTATGTTCACAACATCGTTAATTACTCTCCTTTTGCAAGCTAGAGTGCATACATCTGAGTACAATGTTTCTTTCACACGAGACAACAGCACTGAAAGAATCGATATGAAGTCATTGTTGCAAAAGGAAAAGAAGAGCATTTTTTTACATTATATTTATACAAAGAAGAATCCAATCCCCAGCTCCGGCTCGTTACAACATATGGACTCCAATGCACCCTCAAGAAATCTTCACTCCATAGCATATTTGATGGGTATTAAGTAGTATATAGATTTTCCTAGGATTTTAACGGCTTCAAGAATTGGGTGTCAAAATGAATTCACACTTGCGTGGACACAACAAAACATACACAAAATCCTAGAACTAGACGAATTGTACAGCGTCAAGCAGACATCTTGTCACAGTATGGTGCATCCACATCTGTTCTGCTTATGGGAGTTGGCAAGCTGCTTCTCTGAAAAAGGTTGAAATGAACAACACGTTAGAGGTATGTTTTGAAGTGCATAGGAAATTACATTATAGATTGCAGCATCCAAATCCTTCGGTGTGTAAATCTATTACTGACCATGCATCACATTATCATAAAGACATTGCATCAAATCAACTATGAAGATGTATTGGTGTATACAGAGTAAACTCATTCACTTACTTACTAGATACTACCTTAGCAATGTCTAGTCTCATGAAATCTGTAAATGTACAGTGGACCCAGAGTTGAAGATGGGATGATGGCTTGAATTTTACAAAGAGCTTCCAGAGGTGGACACATTTAATGGTCTTGATAATGCATGCTTCCACAAGTAGAAATGAGAAAACTAGCTTCATTTAGAAGCAGCTCAGCTAAATCAAACATTTATACGCCACATTTCATCAGCAACATATTGAATTACTAAAACCAACTTTCTAAGCATCCCCATGGAGTAACTACAGTGGCAGCATCTAGATCACAGAGATATATGCATTCACTACAATAAGAATGCCATGCAATGTGCCCGTAATATGAGTTAGCAATCATCTTAATTCAATACAAAGCATTTTAGTTCTAAGCAAGCTGGGTAGGCTAGAGATGAAACCACATGAGCCAAAAAAAACAGGGTCAAAACAATGACGATAAAGGAGAAAAACAAAGGGCGATAAAAACCAAATAAAAAAGGAGAAAAGAAAATAAAACGTCAAGTCAAAAAAGTGAAAAGGGCGGAAAAAGCTTTGACAAAAAGGAAATAAAAGAGAAGAACTGAAAATCAAGGTTCTGACACATGAATTGCTAGCTTTCACTCTCTCCTATCTAATGCTAGCTCTTTAGTGATACACCAATCCTTCAAATCACTCTTCACGGACTCCTCCCATATTAAATTTGGTCGTCCTCTGCCTCTCTTCTCATTACCGGTTCATTTTATTACCCCATTATGAATCGTTGCCTCCGCGGGCCTCTGTTGAATATATCCAAACCATCTCAAGCGATGTTACACGAGCTTCTCCTCGACTGGTGTCACCCTCAGTCTCTCACATATGTCATCATTCCGGACCCAATCTCTTCTTGTGTTGTCACAAATCCATCGTAGCATGCACATCTCAGCTACACTTAGTTGCTGGACATGTTGCCTTTTAGTAGGCCAACATTCTACTCTATATAACATATCCAGTCAAATCGTAGTCCTATAGAATTTGTCTTTTAGCTTTAGTAGCACCATAGGGTCACACAAGACACTAGAAGTTTGGCGCCTCTTTAAACATCTTAATTCAATAAAAGGGGGCAACCCGGTGCACGTAGCTCCCGCTTGCGTAGGGTCTGGAGAAGGGTCCGACCACTTTAGGTCTTATGTACGCAATTTTTTCCTGCATTTCTGCAAGAGGCTGTTTCTAGGACTTGAACCATGACCTCATGCTCACAAGGCGACAACTTTACCACTGCGCCAAGGCTTCTCTTCAAACATCTTAATTCAATAAGTGCAAATAAAATTCTAAGTAATTCATTAAAGGAACCATGAAATCAACAGGAAAAGGCTGAAATTGACGGCAATACCACTGTTTTTGTCAGCTTGTGGAGGTCGCACTACAACATGCATTGTAATTACACTTCCTGGGACTTCTCCTACTGGAACATGGGACTCAGCAAGTGTCCTGTTATTCTCCAGTATCCTTCCACCATTGATAAGCTTCAAGTCATTGACAGTTTTTGGAGCTATGTCCTTACCTGCAATCAGAAATGAAAAGAACGAATTCCATTTAACAAAGTGACTCTGGTGAAGACAACAGATCTCAATTGCAGAAAAGTAAATTTTCTGCACAAGGTTGCTAGAAAAGACAAGTCAAGACAGTAATCCACAATATGTTTACAGCATAATTACCGAAGGGTCTCTGCAGCCAAAAACAAAAAGAACACAACACAGTAGTGGATTGATTTCAGTTTCTGATGTGAAATTGAGCAGATACCCTTCAAAATGATGGCATAAATTTTTTTCCAGTATTTAGATTGGTAGTAGTTTAAATTCCAGTAGTTGGGTCAAGCAACAGCGCGGAAACTCTCATTTCATATCCGGTGAATGCAGGCACAAGTAGGGGTGAAAATGGAAAGCCTTTAGGTGCACCTCCAAACATCTTTAGTTCCATCAAATGAACTAGTTTTCAGATTTTGAAAAACTAGTTCATTTGGGTGAACTAAATAGGTTCAGAGGTGCACCCGGTTCCCATTTTCACCCTTAGGCACAAGTACCAACACTGTTTCCAGATGTTGTTTTACCTAGAGAAAAGATTCAGCTTTACTTGGTCTATTTCGTGGTTCTCAGATGAATTGTATAATCATATACCAAGGAAAGGTCCCTGTTTGCCCATTCATGCCTATGGTTTGTAATTCAAATAAGCTGAACTGTTATTAAAACTCTTTATAGAGAAAATTGATTAAAAATGGACATTCACCGCAGTTTGGTGGTTATAGGATGAAGGGAAATAAATCAAATAACTCTATGGCGTTGCTGGTCATACGATGCCGCTGAGCTAATAAACGAATATGACATAGACAGTTCAAGGATACAGTTGAAGCTAATAACGAATATCATAGCCAGTTTTAGCTTCTAGGGCATCAAGCAAAACCAGAGGCAACAGGCAATTACAAGACGAATACAGTAGACGAGCACAAGGCAATTACCACAAGAGAAATCAATATATGATCCAAGAAACTTTGATGAATACATCTGGTGCATCTAGTCTAGACAGAAAAGCGCCCATCTCTTGTCGCTAGCAAACCAAACAACCGGATCAGGACACCCTACATATGTACGCTACTGAATCGATAGGAATTTGCACCCTCACCTTGAGGCCACCGAGCGAGGATGAACTCCTTGAGCGCGGAGACGGTGGTTGAGGGGTCGTACTTGCTGGG
>VSTD030002593.1:0-11663 GCA_008808055.3 Sporobolus alterniflorus
GAGCTGCAGATGCTATGCACTCGAAGAGGACGTTCCATGTAGTCATCTTCCCAAGGTTCAGAGTCCCAAGCATAGTCATTAGTGACGGAGGATCACACTTCATTGATCGGACATTCCAGAAAGCTCATGGAAATCGGAGTTGATCACCCTCAGATGAGCGGTCAAGTAGAAACAATGAATAAGCAAATCAAGAATATCCCTCAAAGACAGTGAATCAAATGGGAAGAAGCTGGAGAAACAAGATCACTGAAGCTCTGTGGGCATACTGAACGACTTACAAAGAGCCGATCGGCATGACGCCTTATCAGCTAGTCTATGGGAAGACTTGTCACCTTCCCATAGAACTTGAACACAAAGCTTTCTAGGCCATCAAAAATTAGAACATGGACCTCAAGGCGGCTGGAATGAAAAGGAAAATTCAGATTGCTGAACTTGAGGAATGGAGGGAAAAGGCTTATCACAGTGCCAAATTATATAAAGAACGAATTAAAAGATGGCACGACAAGCAAATCAAGACCAAGCAATTCAAGCCGGGAGATAAGGTACTTCTCTTTAACTCTCGTGTTCATTTATTCTGTCATGGTAAGATTTGTAGTAAGTGGGAAGGCCCTTACATAGTACTGCATGCCATGGATCATGGCGCAGTCACCCTCCAGTGAGATGATGGGGATACATTCAAGGCAAATGGTCAATGCCTTAAATTAGTCCTTGAGCCAAACCCCTAGGATTTCGAGGAAGTGGATGTCCTTAATTTTCTCGAGCTAGAATGATTACATCCTCAGGTTTGCATGACCTAAATAGTGTAGTTATCCTAGGATTAGGATTTCAATTTTTCAAAATTTCCTTTCTAAATTTCCAAAATCAGGGACATGAGTGGATTGAGTAATTTATAAGGGAATTTTTGGAAAAATCACAGAATTTGTTGGGGCAAATTATGGTCGGCCGGCCACACTTCTTGGCCGCCCGACCTTCCCCTTGGTCCTTTTCGACTCAGTATTTTTTTGTTGCATTCTACCCTTTGAGAGATCAACGTTCATATTGTGGAATGGTAAAATTCTAAGGAGAAAGAGGGGTTCTCTCCCTTTAAAATCGCTCAACTCATCTCCTTCTCCCTCACTTCTCTTTCGAAGCTCTTGTTCATCCTCTCCCCTACCATGGATCCCTTCAATGCTCTGTCCACTGCTGCCATCACAAGGAAGATCCCACCATTGAAAGAGGCACCATCCGCCAAGGTCATGTCATGTTCTTTGGTCGCATCGCCAGACCTAGAGAAGGACTTAGATGCTGCAAAGGAGATCACCGGAGGAGCCAGCGTGCCATTGGCGAATATGGCTGGCTGGCCAGCCAACTCTCCTGGCCAGTCGTCCATGGTTTGTGGCCATTTGGCCCTCCGTGATGAGGGCCGGTCACCACCAGTGCGGCATGGTTCCCCTTGTACCCGAGGCTGTGGAATGTGCCAACTCGTGCTCTTTCCCCTTGTCCGACGATCGGGAAGGAGCACCGATCGCTCATGCCTACACGTCCCACTACGGGGATCATCACTCCGAGGAAGGTGACCATCCGGCGTCAACTTGTGGTCCCTTCGAGCAACAATGACAATGACCTCTCACTGGTTCAGCATGACACCAGGGTTGATCTCAACCCTGGCGGCACGAGCATCCACTACACCTAGGAGCTTGCTCTCATGTCGGTCTCGCCTCAGCCGAGTTCGTCGCCATACATTGTGTCGGGGCAGCAGGTTGGAGTGGGGTGCCGCAAAGTGTTGATTCCTAACCCCGAGTATAAGGGGAAAGGTCGCACCGAGTCGGCCTCATCGAACCCGACGCCAAGGGAGCAGTGATGTCATCTTCTTCCAAAGAGTAGCGGTCCACCCATAATGATGGAGTTCTCCGATGACGACGTAGAGGAGAAGGAGGAGCTGTCTAATGAGCTCATGGTGTCCCTAAAGCAGAAAATCACTGCTTTAGAGGAGCAAGTCGCCAAGTTGCACCTAGCGGTCTATGACCAACAGGACAGGTTTGGTGTGCTCCGTAAAGCCACCACAAGCAAGTTGAAGCATGTAGTTGACCAACAGGACAATTTAGGCCTTAGTAGTTGAATTTTTTCCCTTTTCATTCCAAAATAATAAAAGTGGCTCTTTATTCTAAAAAATCGAAAGTTGGAAGCAAATTTTTATATCACACTTGGTGTGCTTTTGAGCACCAAGTGAGAAAATCAGCACTAACACTGTGATGCAGGGGATGAAACAGAGCAGTGCCAAAAAGAAGAGAGAAATTGGTGCAATTAGGTGGCCGCCCGGCCAAGCCTCATGGCCGGTTGGCCATGTCTTGTGGCCTCCCGGCCCTGGATAAATTCCTAAGTGGCCCTTACGCCTCTAGAAAGTATGTAGTGATGCTTGGTCACACTATTATGGTTGGTAAGTTATGGTAATAATCTAAAACTTCTCAAATTTTTGAATTTTTTGAAGTATTTTCTTGTTACCCATGACTTCATTTTTGTCCATGATCACCATGTGCTACAATATAAAACTTTGTTTAATGTGACTTATCTTGATGAATACCATGCTAGACTACATTGCTCTTGAATTTTGAATCCAGTTTTACAATTTTGTATCTCGAGCAAAATATATTATGGAATGTCTTGCCTAGGTGTTGACGGTGTGATATAACTTTGATCACGTCACCTTTGAGTTCATGTTGCTTGGTTGGTTATTCAGATGGTTGGGCTTGCCTTTCCCTAATCTCAAGCTTACCTATACACCACCCAGAGCCAAATATGAATGAAAATATTTACTTTACCATGCTTACACTTTTGTTGAGTTTTTGCAAATGTTAATTCTCTAGAGTTTGTGGCAAAATCCCGGTTGATTATTCCTTCATTAAACTTTATTTTCTAGCCTTCATACACTCATGCTTGATAATGCCCTATTCTAATCGAAGAAGGCATAATCCACAAAGCATTCCACAACTCCATATTAAACCCTTATCATTCCTTGTCCCAACTTTGATCCTGTTTACCAAGTGATTCTCCTAGAAAATTCCAATGAGTGGAATCTCTCCCCAGTAAAAGAAGGATCCTCGAAAAAAAGGGAGCAAGGATTGAAAAGCAAAAAATGTGAAACCTCATATAAAGAAGCTCCATGTTTGAAAAAAAGAGGTGATGAAATTTACAAGTTGCTGGGAGAGATTCTATCGAAAGAAAGAAAGGAAGGAGATCACATTTTCCTATAGTGTCCGGTGCCAGGGGCGCGTGGGCTCCAAATGCTACATCCCATCACGGTCGGTGCTTAAGACCGACGCTTCCCGAAACTCGAGTTGGGTGATATTTATCCGTATCGAGGAGCCCATGGCGTACAGAGGCTTGGGTCTCCTTCCTGGGTGGATGGATAAGGCTGCCAGCTGTCAAAATCCTGCCAGCCCACACATAATCAGAGGGTGGAGGAGTGGCGACATGGTTCACCATCCCGTCTGGTTCATTTTAAGTTACGGGCCCATATGTACAACATTTAGAGGCATGGTTTTCTCCTGACATGGGGTGTGTGGGCCGGAACTGTGTGCCACTGTGGGAAGCCCATCATATCAGGGATTTTGGGTCGTAACTGGGGGCCTGCGGTACCTAGGGTAATGACCCTGATAGTAGTTCCTGAGCCCTCTATTGAGCAGGTGGCCGAAGCATGTCACTCGACGGTGGGCAGAATAGGTTCTCACGTGGTACTATGAGAATGGCTGTCGGAGTGGGAAAAATGGCTAGGGCCCTCGGCCACTAGATCAAGTTTTGCTACCTCACAGCTGTGTCCCCCGTGTAACCCTCAACGCTGTTCCCAAAATGGGGAACCCCGTCGGCGGCTAAGTTCCATGTGTACTATATAGTTTTACGCTGATGACTTATAAGAAGCCCCACGGTTCCATCCGGGTTGTCAGAATTGTGGTGTGGTTAGCACTAACCCCATCCTCTGGTGTTTCGCTAACCCAGAGGCATTGAACTATGAGGACTTGCTAGAAGGCATAATCCCTGAGCTCGGTGAGCTGGCTAATGGTCTGAGACTGAACAACGAAGTACCGAGTTAGGATCTAAGTGGAGCCTACATCATCATTCGATAGGTGAGAGATAACTAGGGCATGTGCCTCTCCATAGGATCAGACAGGAACTAATAACACCCCCCTGATCAAATCTGGTCTGGGAGCTTTCATGCTTCTTCCCTAGGTAATCCATGCAGAAAACTCGGACGGCTAGATGCCAGCCCACAGAGGGGTGTGAAGGAAATCTCTCAGTCCAGACTCAGATATGAAGCTTGAGAGCGCCGGGTCCCGTCGATGAGGCTCCGGATGTGCTAGCTGGTAGCCACCCTTTGTGTCGCTTCATCCCTCGCTCTGGTTGCTCTAGGCGGCTCTGACCCGTTGATGGCTTTTGCCTTCAAACCCTAAACTTTTGCAGACTCCACGACAATCATGGGACCTATTTTACATACAGCTTGGTCGTATACCCATGACACATAGGGCGTGTCGTGCGAGGAGATGGTTGAAGTGTAAAGATTGTTTTTACATCACTGTTTTATAGTGCCTGTGGAGTCCAGTCGCTTTGCCTCCTCGGCTGCTGCGCCGTGGATCTATAAAGCTAGCCTGGTAATTCCAACGCAATCTACATCCTCCTGCACGATATCCCTCTGTTCCTCCTCCTGCTCAATCTCCCTCTGTTCCTCTGTCACCTTCACTATGGCTGAAAAGAGAGCCAAACATTGAGAAACATAATCCTTGAAATTAAAAAAGGGAGGTAGGTGCGCTTACATGGGAGTCAGTCTTCTTTCCTTTTGTCTCTCATGGTGGCGTCATGTTGGCCCAAGTTGGAGGTCACCCGGGAGTGCCTGCAAAATCTTGCGAGTAAGGGGTACATGACAACGGAAAAGTTTGCTACCTCTCTTGTGCTCACGGGGTCTGTATCTCCTACTTTGATGGTGGGGTTCATTGTGGTCTATGCAACCTTCTTTAAGCGGGGATTTGGTTTACCGTCACATCTATTCCTCCGCTCTTTGCTCTGGTTTTATGGCTTGGAACTGCTTCACTTGACTCCTACGGGGATTCTACATATGGCGGCCTTCGTGACTCAGTGTGAGGCCTACATTGGGATTGAGCCCCCACTGAATCTATGGAGCCACATCTTTCAGGCCTGACTACGACCCAATTTGGGAACAGGAGCAGCGTCGTTGGGTAGTATGGACATCATGGTTCGCACCGGCCCTGAGTCTGATGCCTACTTCTCTATCCCGTAGCTTGATTCTCTAGTTGGGTGGCGGAAGGTCTGGTTCCTACTGAAGGATGAGGCTAACGTGCCGCTCCTGGTGTTTATGGGTGGCTGCCCGCTTCCTCATCCTAACTAGGAGAATGGTGTGACTCGGATCAACTTTCCTCGGCTGCAACCCCTACTGGAGACAGTTCGGGTGTTGCAGCAAAAAGGGCTAACCGGTGAGGGGATCCTGCAGACTATCTTTAGCCATGGGGTTCAGCTGTGTTGCCAGCGAGAGGTGGCCATGGGGTCATCGCCTCGTTTGCCCCTCCTTTTCCCCGCTGGATGCGATATGCACTGGCCCCCGAGTCCAAGAAACTCTGGCCTTTGGGGACACGGTGGGTCAAGAGGCACACCGCGCTTGCTGCAAGTGGCTGCGGCTGTAGAGGCTGAAGCGGTGGGTGGAGAGTGACTTGGAGCTCATGTGCTGATGGGCCCTACATCTGGCTCAGGTTAGTCTCTTTGGGCAAAAGATAGGGAATGGGATCTAGCTTGCTTGCTACTGATTTCTATCGAGTTTCCCTATGTCCGCTCATCTTTGTTTCTTGCAAGGCATGCCTCCGTGGGGCGCGGACATGCTGGTGTCGTAGGTAGGACCGTACTGGGTATGGGAGAAAAATGTCGTTGTGCCGACGTCTATCTGGGGGGATCTCCGGGACCACATCCGCAAGACGGCCCTGCTCGAAGGCGAACTTGCGGAGGCTCACCGGGCTCGGGATGTGGTCGAGGAGAGATTTTACCGCTTGATGAATTCCTCATCTGAGGGTGCACGGTGGCTAGTGGCCTCCGACGTGAGGCGCCGTGAGCAGTTTAAGGAGCTTTCCCTCCAACAAATCTAGGGCATCGAGCTGTGCCTCACCATCCTAGGCCCATCACCCGGGAGGACCCTCTTGCTTGAGAGAATGTGAACCACCGCCCCTCAACATGTCAGGGTAGCCGGGGAGCTCGCCACACATCAAGGGCCATGTCTTCCATAGCGGAGTAGGTGTTGAGCCGCTCGACTGGTGAGACCTCTAGGATGAAGGTCATGAGCGAGCTTGATGTCTTGTTCCGAAGGTTGGAGAGTTGTGCTCGCGGCTTGAAGGGCCTGGTGCAAGGATCTATGACCACCTCCTTGGGCTGACACCCGGTCAGGGTTGCTGGGCTGACTGCCTAGATGAGGCAGTCAGGTGGCTTGAGGCAATGACAGCTGAGTGGCATCAGGCGGATGCTGAGCTGGAGGCTCTACTGGTGTCTGCCACACTTGTCCAGGACCTAGTCTTGGGTGGTGCCAGCTGATCATCCTCCCTGGTGGCATCCCTGGCCACAATGGCGGGGGAGGCTGAGAAACGAATAAATGCTGTGGCCACCAATGGAGTCCGATGGGGGGTATGACCTGCACTGGTGGTCATCCTGTCGCACTTTCCCGAACAGGATACCGAGCTGGAGCAACTCGGGTCCGAATGAGGCACCGACCTGAGCGATGATCAAGTGGATGGCCTCTGGCCTCTAGTTAGCATGGCCTTGGACTCACTAGCGTCGCTTGTTCCTTCCTCCTTGGCTCATGACTCTCCAGACGACGTGGAGTAGTAATGCTCGACCGATCATTCTTTTGTTTTGTATAATATGGCAGACCCGGGCAACTGGCGTGCGAGTTACTTGCGCGGTCCTGGATGCCATCGTTTCCTAGTGTTCCCTTAGCATCGATGCTGTACAAATATGTATGTGTGATAGGGCTTGTGAGTACTAGCAAGTATATGCCTATTTTTACCTTTTCTTCTTTTGGCAACATTATTATTATACTTTTTTTACTAGAGGGAACTAAAGAAACGGGTGCATAAATCCTGGATGGGTGCTCACCCAATCCGAGCAGCCCCCCGGTTGTCATGGTATGGGCTGGATGGCCTGCCCATAGCACGACACCCCTAGCTAGGAAGCTTGCCTACCAATATGTTAAGAGACAAAGGAGCTGGGGGAAGTGATTCCTTATCTGGTTAATGTTGTTTGCGTCGTGTTGCTGGCTTGTAGGGGTTCCACCATTGTGGAGGTGAAGGCCAAACACTCCTTTTGGGATTGTTGGTGCATCCACCGCTCTCCTCAGCTTCCCACCATGCCGGGTGGGCTTGATGTGGACAGTGTGTGGGGCCCACCTTTTTTCAGGGTGAGTGAGGCGTCGCACAGTTTGTTCAATGGAGAGGCCGAGGCATTTGATATACCTCTTCTTAACCCAAGTGCGGGTTCCAAGCTACCGCTTCGGCTTTTTCTCATGGCATAAATACCGGTGCCCCGAACCGCCTATACCTGGAACTCACCTGGTCCGACGTTTCCCGTTATGGCTGGTGGTGCCCATCACGGCAAGTGTCCTCATGTAGGGGTTCCCACCGTGATGTCAACCTACCGTCCACTAGCCAAGCGAGGACAGATGTCTCCCCTAGCCATGCGTCACCGGTGTTTAGGTGGGTTCCCGACCCACGCCGTTTCTCATCTGAGTTTGCTTGTTTTGTTGTGAATGTTGAATCCCACCTGTCATCTGATTTAGGGCTCCCTCAAAAGTGGTAACTGAGCCGGAGGTGATTGTAGAACTGTGGGAACAACTCTTGGCACAGGAGAGGGAGCTGCCCGAGTGGGAGAGCACCCTTTTAGCCAGAGAGCATAGCGTGGTGGAGGGCGAGCATGCTCTAGGGAGGGCGCGCATGGAATACGATGCTATTCACGACCAAATCACATCCGTCCGAGGGGACTATCTGTCCCCACTGCGGGCCTTCACCACCGGTCTGCGGTGCTCTCTGAAGTTTGACTAGGTTTTGAGTGGGCACCAGTTTATCTTGTCCGTGCAGGAAGCATACCTTGAACGTCAAGAGGAGAGGTTTACTGTGGACTAGGCGAGGGATCTCCACCCTTCCGTGGGGAAGGACTTGTTGTTAGAGTTGGAAGAACTCCAAGAGCGTGTGGCCGGGGTTAGAGCCGGTCGTGCCGTTGAGGGTGAGCAACTGTCACTATTGACCATGGCCATCTCTGAGGCCCTGGTCAATCTAAATGTGCTCCCCATTCAAGGCTTCCCTGCGCAACCGTAGTCAGGCAATGGTGTCCTGACGGTGTTTGGGCTCGTCCTGGAGTGGCTACAAGAGGTGGCAGCAGCTCACGGTGTTGATACTTAGTCTGGCCGGTGCTTCTATGGCCCTCGGTCACCCCAACTGCTAACCTTCCCCCTTTTTTGTTCGGTTCCGATTTTACACATGTGTTTTTCTTACATATGTAAATGTACAAATAGAAATTTGCGCCCTTACATTTATTCATCTCCCCATCTCTGGTCCCCGTGGGATGGAACTCCTTCCGAAGACCATAATGACCGCATCCTCTCTGGAAAAGGGCGTCGCATCATCTTTGATGCGGGCTTCAACAACCTCCGTGCCCCGGGGTAGGGACCCCGTGGCCATGAAACTCTTCATTAGGTTGCAGTCTCAAAGCTTGTGCTTGATGGCATAGGCGTGAGTCTGGCACAATTCCTCGAGGAGTTTCTTGAAGTGGTCCATGGGTAATCATGCTTGGTGCTTACTGTTGCTCGTGACCTTCATGGCGTGTTCCACACTGATGCTGCCTGCTTGCTCGTTGATGCCACTGTCGTCATCGGTTGTGGCCTCCTGATGGCGTTGTTTGCGCCTCTTCTTGATGGCCTAAATGCCCACCTCAGCATCCTGCATGGCGATGTTAGGTGGTGCTTCCCTGCTGCTACTTGGGGCCAGATGAAGCTGGGCCATCTTAGTGCCGACGGCGTGAGGGGTGGCAACATTGCACCATCTTTTGACGGTGCTTCTGGGGGCATCAGTAGATAAGCAGAGAGGTCGCGACCACATTCCGCCATGAGCATGGCTCTTGGTCATTCTTCTCGTCGTCCCCTTGGGGTTGAGGCCATGCCTCCTCTGTCTGCTGGGCTCGTCGTGGCATGGATTCTGCGTGTGCTGTTTGGGTTACGTGCTCTCATGCTGGTACTACTAGTGTGGCAAGGGCTTGTCACGCAGGCCCTGCTACCACAGCAAAGCTTGGGGGGAGAAGTCAACCGGCGGCGGTGGAGCCATCCTGATAGCCGATGGTGTCCCATCGGGGCTCTATCGGTTGGTCCTAAACCGAACTGGGCTTGGATTGGCGTTGGAATGGCACCACAGGGCGCACTCTGCTAGCTACGTGTCTCCAGTGGCATGGATCTCTGTTAGCGACAGTAGAGCCTGTCCACCTCGTCAATGGCCCACTAGTCGCGAGGAGGTATTAGAGGCCCTAGGGACTGAGCTTGCATAGCAATATAGTCCATCGTCAGGATCCTTTCTTCGATCAGAGGCTCATGTTGTGCTGGCTTGCTTGGGCCAACCTCCATCACTGCTTATTCACCCGTCGACTTGATTCGTCACTGTGCTGCCTCCTGACAAGCACGCCATCACTTGAGGGGAAGGTTGTCGTCCAGCTGCGGCGTCTCCTACCGCGATGGAATGGTCGTCGTTGCTTGATTGGTGGAGGGTTCTCCAGCCGCGGTATAGTCGTGGTTGAAGTGGTAGGAGACTCTGCACCATGTCTCCCTAGGAAGAAGAGGTCAGTCCTCCCCTCCTCTCCAGGAGCCGCAGGGAACCCCTCGATGGGGCTTCCCATCATGGTCCGTTGCTAGAGTAGTGGCCCACCGTGGGCGACGCCCATGACAACAGCACCCGAGCCACCGCTGAGGGGGGAGAGGCTTAGGCCGCTGAATCGGTCGGCGACGAACTCGAGGCTCCCAAAGCAGATGGTTTTCCCGAGTAGAAAGACATCGCTTGGGGAACGCTCGCCTTCGGTAATGGGGATGAACGCTGATGATGGAACTATCATAACGGATTTAGGAAAGCATGTTCCTATTTGGAGGTGGTCTTAAGTACTATGAAGAACTACAAAGCACACTATAGTTTATCCTAGTTTGGGCCCCTGCTATGAGGTAATAGCCATACATCCAATGTTTTTGTATTGGACAAGAAGAACAGTGTTACAAAGGGGGTGAGCAGAGAGCTTGAAATGTTCGCTAGGTGTAAGTGATTTACATGACCATTGGGTCCAAATATAGGATAGTTGGTTGGAGGCTTTTAAGGTGTTCATGCATGTTCTGGAGTCTTCCAAGCCTCCTTCGCCTGTATCGGGTCTCTTCATGGTGATAGGGGAGTCGGCTCTCGGGTTGGTTCCTGGAGAGGTTGCTTAATGCAGTCATTAGCTTGGTGGCATTGTCTTCCTTCGAGGAGCAATGAGGTGGATGGGCTAGCCTCCCCCTACACCAGCCTACAGCTTATAGCTGTCTGCAGGGGGGGGGGGACCAGACCAGCCTGTGTTGTGCCACCTGGTCTTGTTGCGATGGTGCCTGTCGGGAGGAGGAAGCTTCTTGGGGCATCATTATCGGCTGATGGCTTTGTCCTCTTCTAGTACCTGTTCATAAAATATCGTAGGGTAAATGGATCCTTACCAGGCGGTGCTTACCACCTAGTAATGTCATGACGTTATTAGGCATGCTCCCTAGGCAATGCAGCATTAGGCAGCGATGGGATAGATTCCCACTCGAGCGCCCAGTGCCAAGGGCACGTAGGCTCCTAATGCTACATCCCTTCGTGGTCGGTGCATAGGACCGACGCTTCCTGAGACCAGAGTTGGGCGATGTTTAGCCATATCGAGGAGCCCCCTGGTGTACAGAGGCCCGAGTCTCCTTCCTGGGTGGATGGATAAGGCCGGCAGGTGTCAAAATCCTGCCGGCCCACACATAATCTGAGGGTGGAGGAGTGGCGACGTGGTTTGCCATCCCGTGTGGTTCATTTTAATTTGGGGGACCATATGTATAGCCTTTAGAGGCAGGGCCATCTCCTGATACAGGGTGTGTGGGCCCTAGCCATGTGCCACTGTGGGAAGCCCATCGTATCAGGGATTTTGGGCCATAACCAGTGTCCCGCGTTACACGGGGTAATGACCCTGACGTGCAACTTGATAAAACAGGATGTCGATGTGTGAAAGTTGATACTTGTTCTTGATAGCTACTACATTGAGCGGTCGGTAATCCACACATAGACGAAACTCTTTATCACACGTTGACAAAAACAGTGCCAGACAAACAACCCCAAGGTGAGGTACTTGGGCAGATATAATCTTTGTCGAGTAATCCTTGTAGTTGAATCTTCAACTCCTTCATTTCCATGGGCAACATCCAATATAGATTCTTGGCTATAGGAGCACTACCAGGCTGCAACTTAATCTTGAACACAATCCCCCTATCAAGTGGTATTCCCAGCAGATCATTAGGAAAGGCATCTAGAAACTGTCGGACGACATGGATATCTATGACAGAACCACCTTGGAAATGAGGGGTTTGTCTCCCAAGATCATATCGGGGGATTCTCGACGAAGCAAGA
>VSTD030002594.1:0-11662 GCA_008808055.3 Sporobolus alterniflorus
GCTTAGTTAATTTGTTAATAAATAGAAAGGCTAGAGGTAAATTAGTAAAATAGCTTGTAAGGGTTAATAGGATTAGGTTGCTCCTGTTCATGCATCACATTGCACCTTGAACCTCATGCATTTCACGTTTTGATCTCACATCATACTTATGGATTCGCTAGATTACGTTTTCATGGAGCCAGAGCCGGAGATCCGAAAGGGAGTATGGTGGTCCATAAGCGTCAAGTGTCATGGATGCTAATATTATTGTGATCAAGGCAATCCCTGATGCATCTAACCACCGTACTTGAATTTTATTTACCTTTATATCTTGATTATGATTCTTGTATGTGCATTACGTTATAGGAGTTGGATTGATGCCCTAGTTGCATTAAGATGAATTTTTGATCTATCCTTGTGAATCCTAGAGGTAGGACGTTAGCTATGGCTAGACGTAGATGTAGGATTGTGGTAGATGGTCGAGTGGTCGGAAGACCACGTGGCGGCTATAGGTTCCTTAAACTCAAACTTTGATTTAGTTGATAAAACTTGGTTAAACTGGAGACCGGGTGGGACCCTTAGGTAAAAAGTGGAGACAATCAGTTAGAAAGGTCGGAGAGTGTGATGTGGAAAGTTGGTACCTCTAAGGTTGTAGCCCCTGCCTATGTCGGTTAAGAACTGATGAGTTGGCCCCCGTGAGAAAGTATTAAACGTATCGATCGCATGCTGGTATATAGGCCTAGTAAGCCTAGTAGCCGGTTGTCAACAGAAGGTTGACTTTTTCCCACTACTTCATTGACTGTTGTGGGAGATAAGCTAGGTACGGAGCCGTGAATTGGTCAGTCATCATGTTGTGGATTGTGTCGGGAGCCCTTCTTCTCAGGGGCAGTGGATCTGTTCAAATCTATTGACAACTACATAAAAGATTGCTATACATGGACCGCGTGAGATACGTATGGCCGAGGTACATACGCGGACCGAGTGTGAGAAGCATGTGGCGTGTTGGTCAGGTTTTTCCCTATAGGGTGTACATCGATTCGAATCGTCGTGACTCTCGAATATGAGTATCGCTTGTTTATGGCAGTCATCACGTAATAACTTAATGAACTTAATTTGATTAATGTAATCATTGTTATGATGCTTTAACTTAATTATTTGCAACTCTTGTATGATTAGAGTATGATGCACCTTCCTTTTCAAATGATATGATTAGAGCTAAAACTTGAAAGTATGGACTCACTCTTAGCACGGGTTTAGCATAGTATAGAGCTAAAACTTGAAATTAAGGACTCCCATGAAGCCTTGCATGCTAGGAGTCAGCTATTTATGACCACGTTGACAGGTCGGTCTTGCTGAGCTTTAGTTGCTCAAGCTTTGCTTGTGGGTTATATTTGTGCGCAGAGATGCCTGAGTACTGTGGTTGCTGTGGCAAATTTGTATGGCCCAGTGGCGACCCGCCTGAAGACTGAGAAGTCAACTGGGAGCCCAAGTTTTAAGGAGCTGCCGAGGACTTCACATCATAGGGCTTGATGCGGGCCCTTGTATCGTCGAGTGCTACTCTTCTGTATCACTTCCGCTTTGTTTTAAAACTTTGAACACTTCATTATCTATGTACTCTCATGTAATTTAAGAACTCATATAATAACTCTTTTATTTGAGCTATGTATATGATGTATTATGTGTCAATGCTTCGGTGTTGGCAACTCGTAATGATTCTGGTTAAAACTAACTAACCTTGTTTAAGGGCGGGATGTCACATTCTAGCCTTGGAGGCAAAGCCCACAAATTTTCTACACCTAGAGCTTATGCCTCATGACTTGATGTTGTCATGTCTGAGGGGGAAGTGAATGTGACAGAAGTGGCAAATGGTTCTCCTTTTGGACAACCTGACTCCCTGCAGCAAAATGTGACTGAGCAGCACCTTCAGGTTGGTATGATGCTGTTACCTGATGACATTGATCTTGATCCTAGCTTGGAGAGCCAAGTGATGTTACATTCCAGTCAGCAAGGAGTTGATGGAATAAGGCTATGGGCAAAGCATTTTGCTCTCCTTGGTGTGATGAATGGGATTCAAATCCCAAATTCTTGGGTGAATTTCTTTAATATAGTGCTGCTAAACCCTCAGAGATTTGAGTGGGCCAAGTCTCTTCTCACCTCAGAATCCTGGGAACTTGTTATGAAAGGTAAGGAATCAGAAGCTACTCTTACTTTCTGTCTTCCTCAGAAATGACCTAGCAAAGAGTTCCCTTTATGTTCTAGTGAAGATTCAGAAGTTGAGCCTGAACCTATGGCTTCAGAGGATGAAGTTACCCCACTGTCAGCTTTTAAAATGAACCCCCGCTCTGCTAGTCCCTCAAGCATAGCTGTCAAGAAAAGATCATGCAAAGCTCCCCTGGTGGTCTCTTAAGTCAGAAGGAGTGATAGGCTAAAGGTCAAAAGTCAAGGGTACAAAGGAAAGTCTTGCAAGACCAATTCCTACTACCGCTGCTCAACAGCTCCTCCAACTTTGTCCACAAGGCTAATAAAAAATCTGAGAAGAGAAGTGTGTAAGATAAAGCCTATGGCTTTATCTAATGAGGTCCTGCAACACAAGCCGACTATTAAAAGAGCAACTAGAAAAATTAGTAGGGTCATCAAAAAAGACTCCAATGTCAATAATGCATCCAAGCAGAACAAGAAGAAGTAGAGTTTGGGATGAGTGGATTGTGCCTCTTGGAATCCTTTCACTGGATGTCTCTCTTTTCTATCTTATTTAATAGCCATGGTTTCCTATTTTGTTTGGATATTTTGGGGATCTAAAACTATGATTCACTTCTAGCTGTTAAGTATCTTGAACCTCGCCCTCAGTGCTACCAGTACAGTTCTTATTAGTAATGGTATTATCTATTATGCAATGATGATTTCTTTGATGCCACATGAGATTATAAATTTATATGGTTTTTTGGTTGACCTGGGCTGCAATCATGAATGTGTGAATGAATTTATGCTTCTGGCTTTGCTTGGAGTGGTTGACCTGGGTTGCAATCATGAATGTGTGAATGAAATTATGCTTCTAGCTTTCTTTGGAGGCTCTGTAGACGATGTTGCATTTATCATGTCTCCATGTCAGAATAGTGAAATCTTATGCCTTACTCGACATGATATAAACCAAGCCTCTGGTGGATCAGTTTGGGCCCTTTTAGTCATGACCTCTTGGACCATGGTTCCAATCTCTTGCTTGGGCCGTGAGACAGCCATTGATGTTTGTTACGATCATGAATCTGTTATTCTGAAGTTCGCCTTCCAGCGTGCTATGCACACTTGGATCAGTTCTACTAATGCAATAGTTTTTAATGGATACACGTCAACAATGATCTAGCCATAGTTGGAACATCAGAGGCATCAATGCCACAAAAAAATAGACTGCACTAAGAAGCAAACTGTGACAACATTTGTATTCAAGAAACTAAAAGAGAATCTTTTGATCAAGCATATATGAGGAATTTTTGTTCATCCCATTTTGACTGTTTGAATACATCCCGTCTATTGGCCTTTCTAGAGGAATGGTAACCATTTGGAAAAGCTCTAAGTTTAATGGTCATGTGGTCTTCCAGAATGAATTTTCTCTGAGTATTGAGTTCACTTCTATGATCTCGGGTCACTCTTGGATCTTAACACAGGTATATGCTCCATGCACAACAGAAGGAAAGCAAAATTTTCTAGACTGGCTTTACAACATTGACATGCAACCTGAGGTAGACTGGTTAGTGATTGGGGACTTTAACCTTATCAGGAAGCCTGAGGACAGAAATAAACTTGGAGGCAATGTGAGAGAAATGCTTGATTTCAATGCTACAATAAACAAACATGGATTGGATGAACTAAGGCTGAATGGGACTAAGTTTACATGGACAAGCAACAGTCTCCACTACTGGAAAGGCTTGACTGGTTTTTTGCTTCAACCACTTGGATGACAAACTTTCCTAGTTCATATGCTTCGGCCCTCTCTCGAGATACTTCAGATCATACCCCTTGCCTCATATTTGTATCCACTACTATCCCCAAAGCCAAAATCTTTCATTTTGAAAACTATTGGATGCTACATGAGGATTTCCCATCAGTGATGAGTCATGGCTAGAATGTAGAATCACGGTAGGGGGATAAAGCTAAAGCTATTACAGCTAAGTTCAAAAACCTTAGGAGAGTCTTAAGAGCTTGTCATGCCCAATTATCAAATATAGCTACCACTATCTCAAATAATAAGAATGTGTTGATGTTCATATACTCTTTAGAAGAATTCAGAGACCTTTCATTAGAATAATGGAACTTCAGAGCTATAGTGCAAGATAATTTGGCAAAACTACTAGAATAGCAAAGAATTTAATGGAAGCAAAAAGGGCAAATTAAATGGGCCAAATTAGGTGATGAAAACACAAGGTTTTTTCATGCCACAGCAACAATAAGGCATAATAAAAACTCTGTCAGGTCCCTTTTAGATGAGGAAGGGGTTGCTAGGATGAAGCTTTGATACTATGGGAATCATTTAAGGAAAGACTAGGGACTAGTGAATTCCAGCAAATTCATTTTGACCTTCTTCATCTGATAGAGCCAATAAATAATCTGGATATTCTTGAAAGTCCATTCCTGTCAGAAGAGATTGACAAAATTATCAAAGATCTGTCTAATGGAAAATCTTCAGGGCCAGATGGCTTCAACTCTGACTTCATGAAGGCATGCTGGAATGTAATCAGTGCTGATTTTTATGAATTGTGCATGGCTTTCTATGAACATCAGTTAAATCTTTAGAGTATAAATGACTAATATATAGTTTTGGTCCCAAAGAACAATAATCCTATCAGAGTCAATGATTATAGGCCAATTTCTTTACTCAACTCCTCAATCAAGCTGATAACGAAATTACTTGCAAACAGGCTGCAGAATGTGATATTGAAAGTCATACACTAGAATCAATACGATTTCATAAGGTCAAGAACAATTCAAGACTATTTAGCATGGGCATTTGAATACTTGCTCCTATGTCACAAATCAAAAAAGGAGCTGGTAATTTTAAAACTTGATTTTGAAAAAGCCTTTGATAAGGTGGAGCATGAGGTTATCTTGTAAGTAATGAGGCAGAAAGGCTTTGGAGATAGATGGATTAAAGATATCCTATCCATTGGCACCTCTTCTGTGCTTCTAAATGGAGTTCTAGGTAAAGTGTTTCACTGTAAGAGGGGGTGAGACAAGGGGACCCCCTCTCCCCCCCTGTTATTTGGATTAGCAGCTGACCTATTGCAATAAGTGGTGAACAAAGCAAAGAATGAAGGGATTCTGAATTTGTCAATTAATGTGGGATATTCCTCAGACTTTCCAATCTTACAATACGCTGATGACACACTACTGATTATGAACGCCTACCCCAGACAGCTCTTTGCTCTCAAGGCTATTTTGAACATATTTGCCTCGAGTACTAAATTAAAAGTTAATTATTTCAAATCCATTATGGACCCTATTAATGCCAATCCTTATAGGCTTCAGCACCTGGCAGCTACTTTCCAGTACCAGCCAGGATCCATTCCTTTTACATATCTGGGTTTGCCTCTAAGCTTAAGTAAGCCTATAGTGCAAGACTGCTGAATAATGGTTCAAAGAGTGGGAAAAGGCTAATATCCACAGCAATCTTCCTAAACCAAGGTGGAAAATTACATATGGTTAACTCTGTGTTGTCATCCTTGCCCACTTTTTTCATGTGCTCTATGAAGGCCCCTATAGAAATTCTAGATCAGATTGATAAATATCAAAAAAACACTGTCTATGGAGGGGTGGTGAGATTGAAAGGAAAAAGCCTCCCTTATCTACTTGGGATCTAGTGAAAAGGCCGAAGATGAAGGGAGGATTGGGTGTCATTCGGCTAAGACCGCAAAATAATGCTCTACTTATGAAAAAACTACACAAATTTTTCAATAAAGCTGATCTTCCATGGGTAAAGCTGCTCTGGTGCAAATATTATCCTAATGGTAAGGTTCTAAGTATAACAAAGAAGGGTGGCTTCTGGTGGAGAAGTGTGCTTAATCTGCTTACCACCATCAAAGGAATAGCCCATGCAACTGTGGGAAAAGGAGATACTCCTCTGTTCTGGACAGATATGTGGAATGGTATAAATCTTCAGCACTCATTTCCACACCAATATTCTTATGCTCTCAACACAAAAATCACGGTCAAAGCAGCTGCAGAAACAGAGATCTTTCAAGACCTTTTTCAAACTCCCATGTCTATAGAAGCATTTGAAGAATATTGTGAACTAGAAATAATTATGCAGACACTACAATTATTGGAGGAGAATGACAGGTGAGATTACATATGGGGTAATGGATCTTACTCTTCAGCCAAAGCTTACAAACATCTCATTGGCTCCTGTCAAACCCACCCAGCTTTCAAATAGATTTGGAAGTCTAAATGTCAGATGAAACATAAAGTATTCTTTTGGCTCTTACTAAGGGACAGATTAAACACAAGGGGCCTCCTTAGAAGAAAGCACATGCATCTGTATTCCTATGTCTTTGAATTATGCATTCTTCAGAGAGAAGAAAGTCTCGGGCACTTATTCTTCCGATGTGGTTTTGCTAAAAATTGCTGGGCACAAATAGGAGTGAATGTGCCATTGTGGCTTCCTCCTATCAGAGCACTAAGGAGAATCAAAAGATCTCTAGGGGTGCATTTGCTATGGAAATCTTAATGATTATGTGCTGGTCGATCTGGACCGAAAGGAACTCTTGGTTGTTTAGCAACAAGGATCCAACGATGCAGAGCTGCAAGATCAAATTCAAACATGAATTTTCGTTGGTTATCCATAAAGCCAAAGAGCAACATAAAGATGATCTCCACATATGGTAGAGTATATTAGGATATCTTCCGATATGATAAAGTATATTAGGATATCTCTAGATATGTTAGATTATGATCATATATAATCCAAACATGTGTTATCTCTACGGGAGGCTTCTTACCGCTCAACCAATGTACTCCTGTGTAATCTGTCAATTAAGTCTCAATAATACATCCAACCATTCCACCAATTCTCTATTTTCCTACACAAATAATGCAAAATGAAAAAACATAACTACCGCGAAACTATTTTCCTGGTTCAAAAAAATAATACTGAGTATAATTATTTTAGTATTTACTTGTAGACAATTAATACTTCACCTCCCAAAGAAACTAAACACTATTTTAACAAGCCTGTGAAACATGTAAATAAAAGAATTGGATGTGTTCTTCGAGCGAAAACACACAAAAAAAACTCTTGTCCAAAAGTTAGAGACTGTTTTCTTCAGTTGATTAAGAAGCCAATAATTGAAAAGGTAGCATCAATCTACTCTTGCAAGGAAAGATAATCACGGCACTTAAACACATAGTTATCATCATTTAATTTTCAATAGAGTTTAAACTAATTAGGGCTATACCAAAGTATCACCAAGTAAAGTTAAAATACATAGACAACTCTTATAATCACACACATACATTCTGGACATTTAATATATATCTCTAACAATCAATTGAGTTCCCTATAAAAATCTGGTAATCAGTTGAGTCGGAACTATCAAACAAGAAAAGGTCCTACATCTAGCCAGTTGTTCTTGTGAATGTGACATCTGGCCGGTTTAAGTTACAAGGTCATCTGGCCAGGAAACAAACACAAAAAGGCATTACATGGCACAGTCGTAACAGAAGTCATGGCCTAATAAAGTAGGCGTAGCTAATGAGCGAGGTCGCTGCCATTGGCATGGCCCCTGGTAAAATCTGGCAAGAGCCGCCGCGCCCTGTCGGCACCATCAATCCATCAGCTGGTCCCTCCTCCCCGAGTTGTTCACAGGTTCAGTCATCCAATAGTTCGCAACAGGGTTTTCACTCGGCCCTGCCAATTAATCCTTTGGGATTTGCTTGAACAGAATTTCTGTAAACATTTTAGATTTATCAGTATTTGGTACACGAAACTTGCGTATTGCATCACGAACTGAGTTGAAAGATGTTGCCGGGCATTTTATAACCTTTTTAGATGATAATAAAGGTACTAAAAAAGTTGACTGCTTCTTTCAACAGTTAATTGAGAGTGCATTGGACGTTCAGTGCCACTTGTCAACTGCTCCTCGTACGCATGCATCCAGAGGGTGGAATCGGAAGGTCTGCGCCTATACTACGTTCAAAGAAAATGCATAACGAAAGAATTCAATGCTACAAACAAAAGAAGAGCTCAAAAAGAGTTGAAAACTTGATGGGTCAATAATTCTCTCTGTTTTCACCTTCATTTTCGTCCCTAGCTACTGTAGTTCATACCAAACTGGATTGACTGTGATCAATCATAGACTACTTTTCGATTTTTCTTTCTCGGCAAACATGTGTACTCTTTTCATTCTGGTCGTTCACTTTTTAGTTATATCTGATCATTTATCTTATTATTTTTTAAAAAAATATTATATATTTTATTATTAAACAAAATTTAAATATAACTTATAATTTTACGCATTTAAATTAATATTTTAAATAAGACAAATAATTAAACATAAATAAAAAATAGACTCCACACGTCACTTTGTGAGAGAGGAAAGCAAAGCCCACGAGAATGGGACGGCGGGAGAGCAAGGGATGCGAATAGTCCGCACGCCGGAAAGACGGTGTGAGCTGGGATAACGAAAGGGAGCGGAAGGACGTGCGAATAGTCCGCACATGTGAGCAGCCTTTTCTCTCTTTGTTTGGATCAACTGAATCTAGCCTAGGCCGCCCTGTACTGCTATTTTTTATTTTATTTGAAAAAAAAAACAGGGCCACGGTCTCTGCGCTGCGCAGCTTGATAGTGCACAAGGCTGAAGGCGTCCATTTGTGCAGTCGAGACCAGACATGGCAAACCGTGTGCTCGTCGTCACACACTCCGTCCTCTCCTGCAGTGATCTCTAACGCTTGTTATGTATGTGTATGTTGGCGCAAAAATCCGTCTTGTTCGGTTATTCCTGAACCGGTTGGATTGATAGAAATTGAGATGGAATAATTCTATCACAAACTTATGAATGATTATATCTTACTCAATCCACCCCAAACCCCTCTCTTCACGTGAATAAACGAGCAATTCCTAACTGGGAAATTCGACACTTTGTTCTTGTCGCCAGACAAGGGCGTGGCATGATCACGCATCAGTGATCGGGGCGCTACATATGCATGGGGCAAAGCATCATTTCACCAGGATGAGCTTGAAAAAAGATTCGGATTGCACATCAAAAAAAATGATTGGTGGCTTCAGCAGCGCTGGGAACCTGGGAGCAGAACAGCTTGTTAATCAGATCATTCTCTCAAATGTGCAGGTGTTTGTTGACAGTATTGACTTTGCCAAGGAACTGGAGTCAATCAGGCTGCCTTAGTCCACCGGCTCTTGGAAAACAATGTCTTATCGTTACTCGAGTTACCTGCAACTGTACTCATACGCCCTGACCAAAAAAAAATGCCTGAACAGTAAAAACGGAGGGACTGAAAGAAATCGCGTGCTACAATTATTGTATAAAATAATACGAAGCCGTTGCTTTTTTGCATGTTTTGTTTAAACACGAATAGATTCGGACAGTAGAGAATTCTTGCAGGGTGTCCAGACTTCTGTTTCAGCCATGGTGAAGTGGGCAGAAATGTTCAACACCTTAATTTTGGAAATTTGAGTTGATACCAGATTGATATCAAATTGAAGAATAGTAGTACTGATCAAGCATTCTGAAGTCCGTAAAAACTGTGGAGGCCACCTGAGCAATCCATCTTAGATCAACATGTACGGGACCAATCTGCTTCAAAGCAATTGGAAGAGAATCTGGCGCATGTGTCCATTATTAAAAACGAGAACTTAAAAAGCATTACTGTACATTTTACGATACGTTCTCAATTTAACGCCATCTGGACACCTAGCATTGTTAACAGGAATGATCACAGAACTTCAGATGAGAAGAACAAGACATGGTAGTACTTCAACATGTCATATAAGCATTCCCTTTCATTGCTCAAGATGACAGAAATGGTCCCTTTCATTCCTGCTTTCGTATAGATCAACGATTAAAAATCAATTAACAGGCCTGCTTTCATTTAGATTTCGATTATAAAACACAATACAATCAAGTGTCCAAGAACTGAACATCAATTATACACAGATTCCACCATGTCATCAAGTAGATACAAGCTAAACCCTGTCCAGCTAAAGCATAGCATCTGTGACGTTTTACCTCCACTCAAACAGATGGTTACACAGTGAATCTGCAATACCATGCGAGTTTTTATTTCTTGCAGAGGTGCCATGTCGGTGCTAATATTTCGAGGCCTTGACCTGCGCATATGGTTCTTGGAAGTGACAGTAATGACTGGAGTCAATACACTCACTCACCAATTCTTTGAAGACAAGTGAACAGGCAGACTAACCCAGGTCATGCCAGGCAGACTAACTCACAATCCTTGCCTGGTGGGATGTATCATCAAACACCTTCAGAGCTGCTGCCCGTCCAAACTGAATAATATGTCCCTTTCTGCATGTAAATTGACAGCATAACTGTGAGATATATGAGAAAAACACCGAGTTATAATTCAGTGCAACAATAGCAATACTAGTTGACTTACAAGTACAACAAAATTATATTCCAAAAGGTAACTCAACATTTGGATACAACACCGAACGTAGTCCCTGATTGCTTCTGGCGAGATTATTAATGAAAAGAACACTGCTCTGCTTAATCCCCGAGTTCTCTTTCAGCAAGGAATACAGCATCATCATTATTATTATTTGGCAAAGGACTGCGAATCAATGAGCCCAGAGAGATGGAAGTGTTACAATGAATCCATGCGATACAAAAAAAGTGCGCTGAAGTTCCTACGCAGGAGAATCCCACACCATTCACAAATGGAAAAAAATCCACCACAACAGCAAAGTGATGAATTCATAACAGCATCAACCAATATTTCTGGTTGGTAGTAATCACCTCAAGCAAAACAGCTGTCACCTTAAAACCCTGACAGCTGTAGTAATCACCTCTAGTAATACAGATGTCACTTCAAAACCCCCACGGCTATTTCCAGCACTGGCATTATGCACTGTTATGGGCTGGCTACACACATAACATGCACCAAGGAAAAACATTTGAGTTTGTCCTGGATTCTTCCATGAAACCATATCCAGTAACCTACAATGGCAGAATAGGTTAACATGGATAGAGCGGCTCTAGGGTCATCATAAAAAATAAGTAATAGAAGCTTCAAACTATAAAAACACCAATCATACAGACCAAGCGTGTTATTAAAAAACACTGATAAATGCCACACTAGCAGGTATTGATGTCAAGCAAACATTACGCAGAAACACACGTGCCACACAATAGGTTGCCTTTTGTATTTTAGGCCATTGTGCTCAAAGCCAACACGTGGCCACAAGACATTGCATGAAGAAGAAATTGGATGGCAATAAGAAGTACATGCCATAAAAATATGAAGAAAATAAATGAAAGAAATTTTATCAAGGTACCAAATTTTGGTAACCAAAATTTTGGATGGATGGGCTTCAAACAAAAAAATGTGCAATATTAAATATAGGAACTTTTCATATTAAATGCTGCATTGTTATGTTTCAACAATTAAATGCTGCCTCATTATGTGTTAGGCAAGCTTAACAAAAGATAACTGATCCTACCAT
>VSTD030002595.1:0-11661 GCA_008808055.3 Sporobolus alterniflorus
AACTTACATCCCCTGGCACAACTCGATAATGATCCTGAGACCTTCGCCTGACTCGGGATCGACCAAGCCTCCGGTCCGATCAGGCCTGCGCTACCGGATGAAATCACCTCCACCTACAAAACAACTTACGAAGTTGTGTTAACAATTGTATTAACGATGAAGGTCGATGTGCAAGGTGAGGCTTCGCCGAGGAACTCTCTGCGGCCTTTGACCCGCATCCCCAACATCCCTCTTCCTCCCCAAGCATCCAAGGCGAGCTCCCATACATCACAGTCGTTGTGCGCTCAAACTCCGATGAGTTCTTGTCATCGCAGGTCCACCGTGAACCGAATGCCAGCCACAGTCTACAGTCCCTACACACAGTCTATGTCATTTCTCATATGAAAATAAATCTAAATTCTAGAAAAAATCCCAGAACTTTACACCAACACTCCTGCCTTTTTAAGAAATTATGTTCCAATATCTGATTCTGAATAAAATTCGGTTCTAGAGATATTTTGAAATCCCGCAGCATCATGTGGGGTTATCAACTAGTATTTATAACATCTAAGCATGAAGTTGGTGAATTGGACCTGCATTGTACATGCTTACAACACATTTTCCTTATCACTGAATTAATGCCTCATTATAATTTAAAGTCACTTCTTTACCTAGGAAATCTTATATAGTTACTTCTCTTCATGGTTTATGTGCAAAATACTCATCTATAACTATTCATGTGCCTAAATCACATACCTAAAAGTTCTATAAAACATTTGAAATTGTGGCCTCTAGTTAACCAACAAAAACCACTTGGGACACTAGAACCAACAGTTTTTAGTTTCAGAGGCAATTCGAACCCAGTGACACATCAAACTAGTGTTGGCTATGTCACCACGCTGAACCATAACTGAAAGTTGTCTAGAGGGGGGGGGTGAATAGGCAATGAAGCTGAAAAACACTTAATTTAAATAATTAGTAACTTCACCCACCGGACTTGTCCGGTGTCTCACCGGACTAATCTGGTGAACAGGAATTTCTTGCACTAAAAATTAATTGAACACCTAAATTAAGATTCTAACGTAAGAGAGCTCTACCACAACTTAGTACAAGCTATTCTAGCAGCAAGGATAGCAACAATAGATGAAATACAAGCTAGAATAGAGAGCAATATAAAACCCTTGGTCTAGAGCTCAAGAACACGAAGAACACAAATATGCAGTGGTAAGTAAATGCAAGAGACACAAGGAGACACAAGATTTGTTCTCAAAGTTTGGTCAACTACAAAGGTTGCCTATGTCTCTATTGAGGTGCTCACAAAGAGCTGGGTCTCTTTCAACCCTAATCCTCCCAAGTTGCCACCAAGGCCAACCCAGTGCTCACTATCAATCCCCACGAAGAGGAGGCCAATACAAACTTCTCGGGACTCAACCACAATCCTTGAGAGCTCCCGGGTGACACCTAGCCATCTAGGGGATTGAATCCCCAAGAGTAACAAATGCTATGAGGTCATTGAGGGAGAGGGTGAGTTGCTCTTGCTTGAATCGGTGGCTCACTCAAGGGAGCTCAAATCTTCTCTCAAGAACAAGGATCAAGAGCTGAATCTCAAGGGAGCTCTTTGAGTTTTTGAGTGGCCAACGGCCCTAGGGAGTAGGTGGGGGTCTATTTATAGCCCCCACCTCAAAAGAGCCATTGGGGGAATCTTCCACCGGACAAGTTTGGTGGACCTCTCTGGAAGCCAGTCTCAGACCGGACAAGTTCAGCTAATCAGACTAGTCCGGTGGGAGCCTTTAGAAGCCGGTGAGGGCTCTCTAGAAGCCGACCACAGACCAAACTAGTCCAGCCCACCGGACAAGTCCGGTGCCCGCTTCTGGAAGCCGGTGAGAGTTCTACAATCCGGTGGATTCATCGGACAAGTCCAGTGAAACCTAGAAATTGATGTTTTAGAAGGTTAAGCACCTCATCCTCTCACCAAACTTTTTCGGTGCGTCCCTCTTGATAGTACGACTTTCCTATGACCCAAATAAAATATAAAATCTTTAAGTGTTTGACCCCTTTCCTTTTCTTTTCCCTTTTTGATTAAACGTTGAATACTTGACTAGGTAAAATTCTCTATAAAACTCAATAGAAGGTTTGTTTTCTAATCACTTGTCATCGCTCATCAAAAACCCACTAGGGGGCCTAGATGCACTTTCAATCTCCCCCTTTTTGGTGATTGATGACAACCAATTAGAATTTTCAACAAGAGATAAAATATTGAGTTTTTGCAACAATATATGGTTAGCTCCCCCTAGATGTGTGCATATGAGATGACATTAAAACATCACACTAAGATATGAATCATGAGAGATTATCCATATATTTTCGCAAAACCTTGTGGGGTGCCTAACACAAATGTGAGCAATGTGACAAAGAAATATGTGATAGGCAATATAATCAATATGAACACATCACAAGATCACATATCACAAAGTATACAGGATAATAAGCACATCACAATATAACTCACAAGATAGATAAAATAAGGTTCATACAAACCATAATAAGATCCTTACAAGCACACCACAATAGTTTTTAAACCATGTCCACACGACCAACTCATACATAATTATAGTCTTCCAAGCCAAATCCGAATAAAAAGTGATAGATGACATAGATAGAAAGATTCTTCTCCCCCTTTGGCACTAAGACACCAAAAAGGGAAAAGAAGAAGGTCAGTGCCGAAGAGATCACTCATCCTAGTCCTCTTCTTCTTCTTCGCCTTCCTCTTCTTCCTCATACTCGCTGCAGGATCCGTCCGTGTCATCATCGTCGGGGTTGGCCTCCATGGCCGCGATATCATTAATGGATAGAGAAGCGAAAGGATCATCATCAAGAGGAGGCACCGAGAGGGGGAAGTCATCGAACTTGTTGATGCCCATCTTCTCATTTTGGCACCTTTGGTTGCTCAAGAGCACGCCTTGGCGCTGATGGGTGTCACGGCACCAAGCAAACATACTCTTCAGAACCCTAAGGACACCTCCAGAGGAGGAGGAAGAGCGGGCTGGGGGAGGAGGAGCTGAGTCGGAACGAGTGGTGCGAGGAGCCGCAGAGGTGGAGGGAACATCCATGGTGATGGTAGGAGATGTCGAGTTTTTGAGGCTTGAGGTCGGTGATCGCTTGGTCCTTCAAGAACTCCCATCTGATGACCCTCCCAATCATCATCATGATTTGTGGGGCATACCCACAACTGCGGAGAGCTGTCCTAGAAATGATGATGATCTCCTGAAGCATGAAATCAAATAACGAGAAATGCCTCTTTTGGCCATATAACTGAATGAGGTTTCGCTCATACTAAGGACAAGCGGTAGCATCTCCAATGCTAGGAGCCAAAGTGGCACAGAGAAGGCGGTGAAGAGTGTTCAACTCTGGCAAAAAGTTTTGGATCTTAGGAGGACATGCCATTGCCCCTGGCGCATAATAAATTGCATCTCTTCAAGCTTGAGCACATTTTAAGTGTGAATCCGAGCCATCGGCTCCATGGCCAGCTGGTACTCAAGCCCTAGCATCCGGGCAAACTCATGAATAGTGATCACACACCACTACCCATCTGTCATCCATAGCAACATTTGCCCATCAGCATCAAAATACAATATGGAGTAGAACTGGCAGATGATTTCCTTGTTCCCGCTATAGTTGAAGCTCGTCATCTTAGTCATCTCCAACTCATCACAAGTGGCCTTGATTTTGTTGAAAGTTGAGTGCCTCCTTGCAGCCATCCAATCCCAATTCACCCACTGAGACTCCACCACTGGCTTCCTCTTGTGGAGATAGATAGAATGGTACTAGTCAGAGTGGAAGAGAGACCAAAAGCGAGGATCTCGGGACTGTTTGGGGCCTTCATACACAGGGGCTTCACGATTCTCATTGATTGTCTTCTTGGAGTAGCGGAGGGCCATGTGGGAGGACCGCTCCATAGGTGCATGCCACTCAAGCATCACACGGTCATCATCCCCCTCATCGCTGGAGTGAGAGGGGTGGTGACTTGGGCGAGGAGGAGGCCCATGAACCAGTGGCACCTTGCCGGAGCGACACCGCTTGGAGGTCCCAGTCACATCTTGGTGGTGCTTGGTCCTTTTCTCACAACGAGGATCCATCCTGAGATAAAAGATATGGAGTAGAGATTAGACACAAAGAATGGACATGAGGAAACAAGAAGTGAAGAGGTAATTAATTTTTGGAAACAAAGCTGTTGAATATCGGACAAGTCCAGTACTGGTCGGACTAGTCCGGTCAGGAGTGCACCGGATAAGTCCGGTCCTAGGTAGTTTTGAGGCAAAAAATTGTTAACTCCACACAAAGGACAATGTCAAGGTTTGACAAGATAGGGATAGGATTAAGCACGCCCTAGAAGCACTAAAGCATGATTAAATGGACTGGCAATGCTATGAACTGAGAGATTAGGGCTTAAACCGAACCCTGACCCCAAACAAGAGATTATGCAATATTTAACCATGGGAAATTGAAAAGAGTGCTTCTAGATAATCTAGGGCATGCTAGGAGTCTATGGACTGAAGGAAATCGCAATGCACTTCACGCTTTGGAAGGAATCGTAGATCGAGTGAAGAACACCAAGAAGGTACCTTGAACCGGAGCAAATCCGGTGGAGACCAGATTTGAGGAGGAGAGGGGATGGAATCCCCTAGGAATCACCAAGCAAAGGGAGGGGGAACCCCAAATCGCCTTGGAGTCACCTAGAGCACCGGTGGGAGAAGCTTGGAGAAGAGAAGAGTGCAAATGAAGGGTCTAGGGCTGGTCAAAGGGTTTTATGCCAGGGATACTGGACTTGTTCGGTGAAACCCCTGACTGAACTTGTCCGGTGTGGGCTGAACTAGTCCGATGAGAAATGGATTTCCAGACTTGGAACTTGTTCCAGAAAATCTTGCAATGTATAATTTGGTCGATAGACCATAATTTAGCACAAATTGATCATGTGGACAAGATTAAAAAAAAGATTTACACACAAGGCATACTTGATAAGAAATGAGCATAATAAAGGCTAGAATGAACCTATAAGCAATCAAATCAACAAAGGAGCAAGAATAATGGATTTTCAATGAATTGCAAGCTCAAATTAGACAAGATAAGAAACATTTCAGATGTGCAACCTTTCAAGCCACATTCCAAGAATTAATTATATTTAGTTCACTTCTAAGCTCTCAGAATCTCTTCTCATCTAGTGGCTTGGTGAAGATATAGGTAAGTTGTTCATTGGTTCGCACATGAGAAATAATGATACCCCCCTTGATAGCATGATCTCTCAAGAAATGGTGTTGGATGTCTATGTGTTTGGTTCTATAATGCTCATAAGGGTTGTAAGCAATCTTGACTGCATTCTCATTGTCACATAGGAGGGAAACTTGGTTCATAGTGTAACCATAATCCTTTAGAGTTTATCGCATCCAAAGAAGTTGAGCACAACAACTACCGGCTGCGACATACTCTGCTTCGGCCATGGATAGGGCAACAAAATTTTATTTCTTTGAGGACCAAGATACTAGGGACCTACCAAGGAATTGGCAAGTCCTGGAGGTACTCTTCCTATCCACCTTGCATCCAGCATAATCCGCATCAAAATAACCGATGAGATCAAAATGGAAACCCTTAGAATACCATAAGCCTAGGTTGAGTGTTAGAACTAAATATCTCATGATTCTCTTAACCACCCTCATATGGCATTCCTTAGGTGCGGCTTAAAATCTTGCACACATATAAATACTAAGCATGATATCGAGTCTAGATGCACAAAAATAAAGCAATGAACATATGATAGAATGGTATACCTTTTCATCCATTGATTTTCCACCCATATTAAGATCAAGATGTCCATTTGTGCCCATGGGAGTCTTGATGGGTTTTGCCTTATCCATGCCAAACTTTCTGAGAATATCACGAGTATACTTGGTTTGTTTAAGAAAGGTCACATCTTCAAGTTGCTTAATTTGAAATTCAAGAAAGAACTTCAACTCCCCTATCATTGACATCTCAAACTTATCAATCATGATCTTGCTAAACTCATCACAAAAACATTGGTTAGTAGAACCAAATATTATGTCATCGACATAAATATAGCAAATGAATAAATCCTTATCAACATTTCTAGTGAAGAGTGTAGAATCGGCTTTATCAATCTTTAAACTATTTTGGAAGAAAAAATCCCTAAGGCATTCATACCATGCTTTAGGAGCTTGCTTAAGCCCATAGAGAGTCTTATAGAGCTTATACACATGATTAGGATATTCTTGGTCTTCAAAGTCTGATGGTTGCTCCACATAGACTTCCTCCTTGATAGGCCATTCAAGAAAGAACTTTTGACATCTATTTGGTAAAGGTTGAAATCATGGTGAGTAGCATAGGCAAGTAATATACGAATTGACTCAAGGCTAGCTACGGGAGCAAAGGTTTCATCAAAATCCAAGCCTTCGACTTATGAATACCCCTTTGCCATAAGTCTTGCCTTGTTCCTTGTAACAACTCCAAATTCATCTTATTTGTTGTGAAATACCCACTTTATTCCCACAATATTTTGCTTTGGCCTTTCATCCAAAGACCACCCTTTGTTTCTCTTTAAGTTGTTGAGCTCTTCTTGCATGACTACCACCCAATCTAGATCTCGTAGTGCATCTTCCACCTTAAATGGTTCAAAAGAGGAAACAAACGAGTACGGTTTACAAAATGTTGCAGCACGAGAGCGAGTGGTTACTCCCTTTTATATGGCACCAAGAATGTTGTTGTCCGGATAGTCACGTTGAATGGTTTGTCTAACTCTTGATGAGGGAGTGGTGATGATTTTGACTTCTCTTGATCATCTTCATCTTCATCTTGCTCAACTCTTCCTTGATCATTGCCCATGTCTTGATCTTGATCATCATCTTCATCTTATTCACCTTCTTGATCTTGATCATATTCTTGGGTAGGAGGAGCATTTTTATTTGAAGAAGGTTGATCCCATTTTGTTATGGAGTATAGAGTGCCAAAAATTTATGCTTGATGCCTCCTTGGTCAAGATAATCTTCAACTTTAGTATTCTTGAACTCGGAGCCATTGTCACTCCTTATCTTCTTGACCTTGGCATCAAACTCATTTTGATCTCTCTTCAAGAACTTATTGAGCATCTCTTGTGTTTCACTCTTGTCATGCAAAAAGAATACCCAAGTAAAACATTAATAGTCATCAATAATTATAAGACCATATTTGTTACCGCCAATACTAATATAGGCGATAGGACCAAACAAGTCCATATGAAGCATCTCCAAAGGTCTCATAGTTGTCATGTTGTTCTTGGCATGATGGAGTGCTCCCACTTACTTTCCAGGTTGACATGCTCCACAATGCCTATCTTTCTCAAAGAGAATATTTGTTAGTCCTATAATGTGGCCCTCTTTTTGGAGCTTATGAACATTGCTCATGCCAACATGGGCTAGCCTACGATGCCACAACCAACCCATATTTCTCTTAGTAATAAGGCACTTATCAAGTTCCACTTCCTCGGATACAATGTCCATGGTAAAGCTTCCCTCTTAATACACCTTTGAAGGCAGAGGAACCATAACTTCTCCTAAAGACAGTCACACCCTTATTGGTGAACAAATAATTGTAGCTCATCTCATAAAGTTGTGAAACAGACAATAAATTATAGTCCAGAGATTTAATAAGAAGAACTTTAGAAATAGAATGTTCGATTGTAATAGCAATTTTACCATGCCAAGAACTTTGCCTTGACTATTATCTCAAAATGTGATGCTATCATTTGTTGTATCATTCTTCTTAAAAGATGTGAATATTCTCTTCTCTTCGGTCATATGATTTGCGCACCCACTATTAAGTATCCAACTTGTTCCACCGGAAGAGTGGGCCTACAAGAAAGAATCAAGCCTTATTTTTAGGTACCCAAACTTATTTGGGTCCTTTCACGTTAGTCACAAGCACTTTGGTCACCCACACATAAGTGTTATGCCTCTTGTGGCATGGCCCAACATACAAAATAATAACTTTTTCAAATTTGTTTTTCATGAGAACATAAGATGCATAAAAACATGATAATGCATGTAAGAAGAATTAGCATCAACATTGCAAACATGGTTAGTTGCTTTGATATCTTGCTTCACTTGATGAGAGTTGCCTTTGGTGAACTTGATGAATTCTTGACCATTGTTGTTCACCCTTGAGTTATACTTATCGCCCATCTTGTAACCAATACCATTCTTGATGTGAGGCCTTCTTCCATTTAAGTATGCACTTATTGCATACTCAATCTTATCATATTCAATGGCCTTTTGTTGCTTCTTAAGAGGTTGAGACTTGTTTGATTATTGGGAAGCTCGCTTAGTAACATCTGAACCCTTTTCAAACTTATTCACCATATTTCTACGGTTATCTTGAGGAGGTCTCACTTTCACTTGCTTCACTAACTCACTTACCATTTGCTCAAGCCTCTTTACTTCTAACTTTAATTTATCATTCTCTTGAACAATTGCTTCATCACAAGTTTCCACACTCACTTGACTTGTGGAGGATTTATTGTTGTTTGAAGGCTTGGAGATGCTTGACCAAAGAGTATCAAATTGCACTTCAAGATCTTTATGATTCTTTTGCACGACATCATATGAATCTTGAAGAGCACCACTTGAGCTCTTGAGACTAGAGATAGTCTCCTTGCTTTGTGCAAGTTCTTGGTCAAGCTTCTCATTTTTCTCCGTTTCAAGCTTCAATAACTTCTTGAGCTCTTGATTACTTTCTTTCTCTTGTACAAGCAACTTCTCTTGTTGATCATGAAGCTCATCATGAATTACTACTTCTTTCAACAAACCCTTAATCCTTTCCTTAGGATTCTTGCACATGACATTTAGCAAGGCCTCTTCATCATCTTCTTCATCATCACTTGAATCTTGTTTATCATCACTAGAAACATACTTAGGAGGAGAGGATTTAGATTTTACCTTTCTCTTACTCTTCTTTGCCATGAGGTAAGTATGCTTCCCTTTGTTAAGGTTGGGGAAGAGTGACTTCCTTGAAGAAGAGGAGGAGCCCATGATTGCTACGGTGGCCACACCATCACTATCGGAGTCCCACTCCTTACCAATGTGTGCCTCATCATAGGTTTTCTTCTTGTAATGCTTGTCCTTCTTGTAACTCCTCTCATTCTTCTTTTTCTTCTTGTCATCCTCTTCTTCCCTATGCTCATAAGGGCAATTAGCAATATAGTGATCATACTTACCACAATTGTAGCAAGCTCTCTTGGTCTTTGATCTAAACTTGTCTTTCTTGTCCCCATTGAAGAACTTTTGCTTGTCCATCATCTTGCAGAATGCTCTTATAAAGAAAGCCATCTCTTCAGGATCATACCCGGTGCTCTCATCATCACCTTCTTCTTCACTTGAGCTTTCTTCTATAACTTTCTTTCTCTTGCTCTTCTTGCTAGCTTTGAAAGCAATGTCTTGTTTTCTTAAAGAGATGGTCCCCTTGGATAAGTTCTTGACATGTTGAGCTTCTTCAACAAGCATCTCATGGTTAATGATTTTACCAAGGATATCATCCAGAGTCATCTTCTTGAAGGTGGGATCTTGTTGAATCAAGGATATCACGGTTGTATCCTTGATGGCATAGGCTCGTAGCATCCTATCAATCATCCTCTGGTCACCCCATCTTCTTGAGCCATAAGCTCTCACTTTATTGACAAGCTTCTTAAGCCGGTTGTACATCTTTTGAGGATCTTTATCGTCAAGCATGACAAATCTATCAAGTTGCCCTTCAATGAGCTATCTCTTGGCTTTCTTCATAGGCTTGGTGCCTTCATGGGCTCTTTGAAGAGTGTCCCAAATGTCTTTGGTCTTCTCAAGACCATTGACTCTATCAAACTCATCATTTTCCAATGAGGGTAGGAGAATGGATGTAGCTTGAGCATTGCGATGAATTTGTTGGAGTTGCTCAAAATCCAGTTCTTCATCCTCATCCGGAAATTCAACACATATACGCACAGTAGTCCAAACGCTCAAATTGAGCGAGATTAGATGCATCTTCATCGAGTATCTCCATTTGGTATAGTCCATCCCATCGAAACGAGGGGCTTTGCCAACGGGTACCGAAGTAAAGGCGCTAGAGTGAGGCAAATTATCATAGTTAAAGGAAGTAGTGTTGTAGAATTTCTTATCTCCCTTTCTTCCTTTCTTGCCCTTGGCTTCTTCTTCGGATGAAGCGTCAGTCTCTTCATTTGATGAAGAGGAACAAGCCACTTCCCGGCTTTTGGACTCCTTGAGCTTCTTTTTGAGCTTGTCAATCTTCCTTTGAAGCTTGAGCTGCTTTAGCTCGGAGGAGAGTTGCTCCACACAGGAGTCTCTTAAAGCTCCATCAATGGGGGTGGCCTTTTCACTAGAAGCATCTCCCTTGGTGATTAAGCTCTTGACATAGCCTCTCCAAGCGATTAAGCTCTTGATGGAGAGTTTGGCTCTAATACCAATTGAAAGTTGCCTATAGGGGGTGAATAAGAAATGGAGCTGAAAAACACTTAATTTAAACAATTAGTAACTTGATCCACCGGACTAGTCTGGTGAACAGGATTTTCTTGCACTAAAAAGTAAATCAAATACCTAGATTAAGATTCTAACTTAAGGGAGCTCTACCACAACTTAGCACAAGCTATTCTAGCAACAAGGATAGCAACAATAGATGAAATACAAGCTAGAATAGAGAGCAATATGAAACCATAGGTCTAGAGCTCAAGAACACGAAGAACACAAATATGTAGCAGTAAGTAAATGCAAGAGACACAAGGAGATACAAGATTTGTTCCTAAAGTTCGGTCAATCACAAAGGTTGCCAACATCTCCATTGGGGTGCTCACAAAGAGCCGGGTCTCCTTCAACCCTAATCCTCCCAAGTTGCCACTAAGGCCAACCCGGTGCTCACTATCAATCCTCATGAAGAGGAGGGCAATACAAATTTTCCGGGACTCAACCACAATCCTTGAGAGCTCTCGGGCGACACCTAGCCACCTAGGGGATTGAATCCCAAGAGTAACAAACACAACGAGGTCGTCGAGGGAGAGTGTGTGTTGCTCTTGCTTGAATTGGTGGCTCACGCAAGGGAGCTCAAATCTTCACTCAAGAACAAGGATCAAGAGTTGGATCTTAGGGAGAGAAGGGGAAGCTCAAGCTTTGGATCTTAAGGGAGCTCGTTGAGTTTCTCAGTGGCCATCAGACTCAAAAGAGTCATTCAGGGAATTTTCTCTAGTGGACCTCTCTAAAAGTCGGTCTCAGACCAGACAAGTCTGATCGACCGGACTAGGCCCGTGGCACCACCGAACAAGTCCGGTGGGAGCCTCTGGAAGCCAGCCATGGATCGGACTAGTCCAGCCCACTAGACAAGTCCGGTGCAGGGACTGAAAAAGTCCGGTGCCTACTTCTAGAAGCCGGTGAGAGTTACTGTCATACCCGATTTTTATTCCAAAACCAAGTACTCATCGTATGCATGACCCAGGATTAATAGTTCCACACATACGGCCCAAAAGTGTTCACAGATAACCAAATGTCACGAATAAAGTATAATTATTACATAAGAAATGTCTCTAAACACTATGATGACTCTCGACAAAATGGAACAGCGGAAGACTCCATAACTCCACAGGAATGGCAACCGGGGCAACAC
>VSTD030002596.1:0-11659 GCA_008808055.3 Sporobolus alterniflorus
CCTTTCCTTCCACCCGGCCGCGGAGCGAAGCAGCAAAGCCGTGAAGTGTGAGAGTGGCACGGCGGTCAAAGCGGAGCCGAGTCCCGAAACTGCCCCTAGCAGCTGGTCCGGCCCGCCGCTGATGATGATACACGCCCTTACCGACAGCGCGGGCGATCCGATTACGTTATTATTGTTATCGCTTGGCTAATTATTGGCCCCGCCTCATCGGATGTCACATGCGTCCCCGCTGTCGCGCCGCTTGGCTCTTCAATTCTTGCATTTTGTTTGTGTTGCCCTCGTGGATGGACCGGACGCCACGCTTTGACGCGATGGTCCAGCTCAGATCGACGAGATCGGCCAGTCTCTTGCCCCTACGAGCCGAGATCGAGTAAAGAGAACTCCACACTGGTCCTCCTGACCGATCACATACGCCGCTCTCGCTCCCATCGCTGCTGTTGTTGTCGTGCATGCACGCTGTGGTCAAAGCTGGTGGTGGTGGCGATGGGACTGTGAGCTGAGTATCGACGCTCGTGTGCCGGCCTGTCCCTACTGCCGCGGCAGTCGAATCGACCCGCTCTCCGCAACGGCCCAATTATGCGGTCAAAGCCGGGTTCATCATAGCAATATAACAAGCTAAGCTGCTGGTGAATGAGTGATATAGCTAGCAAGGAAGCCATATGCAAAAGAAAGAATTCTGCGACTCGTTTTCGATCGCACGGAAAAAAAAAGAAACTTAATTTGCTACTCTCTCAGGGGGCAAGGTCTCTCTCAGCTATAGTACTGGTATCTGCTCTTTCACACGATCTGGTAAGTATGATCTGTATTCATCGGATTTCTCGATCGTCGTCTCTTTCCCGCCTGCGCGCTAGCGAGAGCCCAACTTTTTACTCCCGGCAGGCGAGCTAGCTTAGCTAGGGCGCATTGCACCATTCGATGAAGACTTGGACCTTTCGGAAAACCCGGAGGATCGGAGAGCCCCTGCTCCTCCTCCTCCTGCACGCCAGTGGCCGCATGCATGCACAGTACGCACCAGTGGCATGGCAGCTCGCGGCTACCACCGGCTACGCCATGACGACCGGGAATCGAATACAGTAGGCTTTGACTGCCGCGCGCCGCATGCGTACCATGCATAGCGGGCATTCAAACATGCACGGCGTGGCCGGCCGGACGAACGGCCTCTCTGCTAGCTCTGTTCATTCAGTATTGCTAGTGCAGCGCGAGCCGTCGACGTCATGCCATGCCAGTGTTCTTTTCTTTCCCCTGCCACCGTTGGTTAAAAACGGCTCCGATGCGTGCCGGGCCCGGCAGTAGGTACTGTGCTTGCTTGGGCAAGTCGCTCGCCGCAAGCAGGCAAAGCTATTCCGTGATGTGAAAGCTCACAGCGGCGTACCGTACGTTGCTTGACTGACTGGCTGGCTGACTCGGAGCAGGTCACCATGCCGACCTATTGACTAGTATCTCGTGTAGTAGCTCTCTGCACTGAATTTCTCCGACGCCGACCCTTCATGCTTCGGAGTAGACGATTTTGCCTGCGCTGCTTTTTTGACTAATGGATGGCCGGCCATCAGTCCGTGCATTCCTGAATTACCTCTATTAGTTTTTTAGATTTAAAAGTTGGATGACTCTAAAAATAAGAAACTCGTAAAAAGTCGCAGCTCACTTTTTATTTTTAGGATAATTCAATTTTTAAAAACTAATAAAAATATGAAAACAAGCGCCCCCTCTGTCCGCAAATAGAATATGTTCTGCAACAGTGTAGTAGATTTAACATGCTGACGGAAGCATCTGCCTTTATCACGGAAACAGGAATTCAGGATCATGTGGTGGGCCATTGATCGCCCTCAAGACGCAAATACAGGACAGATGGTGTCGCATCGGCATTGACCAGAAATAGGGACATGCTAGCTCAGTGGCGATGCGTCGACCCTCCACCCAACCTGGGCTCAGCATCCCCAACCCAATCCAAAACCAGGCTGGCCTACTGGCACTCAATCGGCTATGGATTGGACCAAAGAATGAAATGTTTAGGTGCAGCAGAAAGTACTGGCATACGGCGCCACCCTTCCTCGAAATATCAGGTACGGTAGATGCATGTTTCAGTGAACGAGTGGGAAGTTTTTTTGGAATTCAGACAGGTATCAGAAGTTTTTTTTTCTCTCCAAGTTGTACCACTTAGTACAGAGATATATAAGAGCAACGATCCAGTACCAACCGCGGATGTCTGTGCGGAATATGCAACGCTTTGACGAGTACCAAGCACGCATTTGCCAGAAAAAGAGAGAGAGCAGAGAGCAGAGACTATGGGCTTTTAACTGACACAGTTCTAGCCCAAGTTAAGACAAAAGGAAGGCATGGGCCGGTTGCACAGCACGGCCGTCAAACCGTGCGCGAGACGAGACCGTTCTTCTGATAGCGTCGCGGCTGCAATCAGACTCGCCGTCACTGGGAACGTCTCGCAAAGCAGGTTTCGCCATTGCCCAGACCCGGAAATGCAGTGGACCGAAAGCACCAACGCATCTCTCGAGGGTGAAGAGCAGCTTTGCATTTGTCCGTCACGGGATTCTGTGGGAGTAAATTAAAGCTGAATATACCACCCTGACCCTGTGGCACATCACTGTCCCAGTCCATTTCTTTGGCAAATGGCAATGCAAGTTCTGGTTTCTGAACCACCTTCAATCTAATCCCGGGAGGCATACTATCCAAGTGTTTTTTTGGCTCAGGCTTCGGATTCGGGCCTCATGTTTCACGTATCGTATCACCGAGCACTGTATGAGCGTTGCCACCGATGTGCTGCTTTCAGGTAGGCATTGAGAGTATAGATGGCATCTTTGTTGCAGGTATCTGTTGGGCTGCTAGCACCCGACTGCGATAGCTAGTTAGATTCGACAGTGTTCGTTCAAAGAAAAAAAAATATATTCACAGCCGGAGAGCACAAATACTGTTGAGTGCGGTGCGGGTGCGGGTGCGGCGAAGCAAGATGTGACTTCTCTGCCGGGTTGCCTAACGCGTGATCCATGGTGCGTTAGGGCGAGTACACAACCCCGTGTGTCGTCCTTCTCACGACTCCTCTGATGGTCTTCCTCATCACACGTTCTTCTTCCTCTGTTCGTTGATCTTCCTCGTCACAACCCCGCGCTTCGTCCCCCTTGTGACTCCACGGCTCCGCCCCTTCGCCACCGCCCACTGTGCCGTCATTTTTGTCGGTGCTAATCCGCTGCCCAGCGCAGCGACGGTGTCCCTACCACCACGCGCCACCGCCCGCATCACCCTGGCTCCATCATCACCGCTATCTCCGGCGTCCCCCCTCCCACTTGTTCGGACTCGAACACACGCTCGCGAAGAAGGGAGGGACCTCACAAATAACAAGTTTTCGTGGGCCGGGCCTGCACGGGTCATGCGCTGCGGACGGGAGATCCATTTCTGGCCCACATCCGTCGGTCCACGGACCATGAAGAAGCAGCCGTCCACAGCAAAAAGCGCGACGGCTGGTCCCTATCGACCGATTCGTTCCGTTCCCAGGCAGAGAGGCAGGCCGCGCCAGTCCGCCCACCACCTCTCCCCTTCTCTCTGGCGGCGATACCAGCCCAGGGCAGCGGAGATGGCGGAGACGAAGCAGCAGCAGCAGGTGCCCGCGGCGGGCGGCGGCGTGTGGAAGACGGTGAAGCCCTTCGCCAACGGCGGCGCCTCCGGCATGCTCGCCACCTGCGTCATCCAGCCCATCGACATGGTTAAGGTGAGCACCCCCCTGCGCCAACGAGTGCCCGAGGTTCTTCTAAGGGAGTTGGCCTGGCGACGGGTGCGGATTGTTTCCCTCCTGTCGACTGGTCCCTGTAAAAACCGGGCGTGGGTTCGGATGGATTTTTTTTGGCTGATGACGTCATAGGACGATTCTACTCGCGAGTTTGGTGATGTGTGGGGAAGTTCGGAATAAGTGTTGCGGTGGCGTGGAGTTCAGGTCCTGATGAAATGTTGGGGGTTTTCTAACGGAGCATTCCCACTGCACGTTCTTCTGCAAATAAGGTTGCATTGACGAGTATACAACAGTAGCTAGCAGATATGACTTCTTTGGCGACTGCAGTTTTCCGCAGGGAAAAAACGCTGTCATGGAGTGCTGTTCAATCATTCTCCCACAGCGGGCCGAGCCTCGAATTCTATGTTGGGAATTATGGGGGCGCTTTTCATGGCCTAGGGTAGTGGCAGGCACCTCACTCGGAATTCAAAATGTTCTTGCTGTCTTAGAAGCCTCACCGGCTTGCTTTTAGAGTTCTGTGAGGCCTTGCGATTCTTAATAAACGGGTCTTCATTTTCTCGAGCAATACCTAACAAGTTTGCATCACATATCTGAGCCTCTTGCTTAAGTAAATGTTTTTCTGAGCTATGCAATTGCAACCATCTCGCTGACATCGAGGTCCTCATCAATTCTCGTGGGTTTTCTTTTTCAGGTCAAGATCCAGTTGGGAGAGGGCTCTGCAGCTACTGTCACTAAGAAGATGCTTGCTAATGAGGGAATCGGTGCATTTTACAAGGTTTGTTCTTTTCAGTGCCCAGGGATTATCGTGCATTTTACCTAATATCTGATTGTGTAGATTTAGCATGGAGTGTATTTTTTTTTAATTTCTGAGAGGATAATGTGATGGCTTGGTTCTGCAAGTCGTAGGTCATACAAAAAATGGTGCTATAATTTTTTTTTGTAAGCTGTATCTAGAATACTATCCATTTGAATTGTTTTCAACCTAAACCGAAATAGATGGCCTTTGACCTTTGACATCAAATTAAGTAGTTTTGTTACCTAGTTGAAATAATGAGGTGACTTGCAGTTTCGATTCTTATGCGTTTCTTTCATGCAGGGCCTATCAGCTGGTTTGCTAAGGCAAGCCACCTACACAACCGCTCGTCTTGGATCCTTCAGGTGTTTACTTATTTTACCCATCAAATTCCAAATAAATATAGAGGAAGGATACTGAGTGTTATCTTCAGTATTTGCATTCGAACTTGTCTTTCCTGCTACGTGTTGGAGGTTCGGAATTGTTGTATGCTTACTATTATATTATTAGTGGGGTTTCGCCCAAATAATATGTAGCTAGCTAAGTGCACAGCTCAGCATAACCTATAACTTACACAGTTACACATCGATCAAAGTTGTATATAATTTTTTTTATCCTTTTCTTGAGAAGGAACACCAGTTTCAAGGTAACACGTTCATCATTACTGTAATTGGTGTAATATGTTGAAGTCACCATAAAACATCAACATATCGTGTTTCTTTATGTTACTATCTCGAAACAGGATAGGCCGAGCGTTGTTCTTTAGCTATGATCCTGAAGTGAGATCTTGCATTACTTTTCGCTCTTTTACTGGGAATGATATTACAGTATGCTGATCTGATTTCATCATAAAGGAAATTCGGCACTGAGCCTTCTTTTGCTGCATTTTGTCAGGGTTCTAACAAATAAAGCAGTTGAAGCCAATGAGGGGAAGCCACTGCCTCTACTGCAGAAAGCTGTTATTGGTCTGACTGCTGGAGCAATTGGAGCATCTGTTGGTAGTCCTGCAGATTTGTCACTCATTAGGATGCAGGCTGATTCAGGCTTGCCAGCAGCCCAAAGGCGCAACTACAAGAATGCTTTTCATGCGCTTTACCGCATTGTCTCTGATGAAGGTGTTCTGGCGCTTTGGAAGGGTGCTGGGCCGACCGTAGTGAGAGCTATGTCCCTAAACATGGGCATGCTTGCTTCCTATGATCAGAGTGTTGAATTATTTAGAGACAAACTTGGTGCTGGAGAAATCACTACAGTGCTTGGTAAGATTGTACTCCTTTTGTGCTTGTATCTCATGTAGTACTTCTGTTTTTAACATCTGAGGGAGAGGTGATCATTCAATTTTATACATGAAGCAGAGTACACAATCTAAGAACTTGGCAATGCAGAGATGCTGTTTTAACTTCTACTATTGAAATCAGTATCAATTACTTTGTTAGCATGTAAAACGTGTCTGTCTGATGATTCTGCTGAAAATTGCTTTCCATTAACCTTGTTTATTCCCCAGTTGACATAATTGCGTGATATATATTAAGTATATGCATAGCAACCCAAAACCCAAATTGATTTTAATGTAGCAAGTGCCTTTCATATTAGACTTTTCTGCTTATACTTTTAGCAACAATTTTTACAGTCCTTTATTTTATATTTGGACCCACTTTTGTAATACCATCTCAAATATTTGCTTTCAGGGGCAAGTGCTGTATCAGGATTCTTTGCATCTGCTTGCAGTTTGCCATTTGATTATGTGAAGACACAAATTCAAAAGATGCAGCCTGATGCCACTGGAAAGTATCCGTACACTGGATCTCTTGACTGTGCCGTGAAGACTTTGAAGAGTGGAGGCCCATTTAAGTTCTACACTGGGTTTCCTATCTACTGTGTCAGGATTGCTCCACATGTCATGGTATTGCAATATTGTTGTCAATCTGTTAAATAAACCACTTTCCCGTCTCATGTTTCTTCCATACTTACCTAATTGTATATTGTGTGCAGATGACTTGGATATTCTTGAATCAGATCCAGAAGTTCGAGAAGAGCATAGGTCTCTAAGGTGTGGTTGGTTGGCCTTTCTTGTGCCGCCTAATACATAATTATAATAACCCATCCGAGTTATATGGCAACAACTGGTTCTTATACGCAAAATCTGAGTTTTTTGTTTCTTTATTCTATAATCTATTTGCCGTGGCAATATGATCCTTTGACGCTAAATTGTCATACCTTTTGTTGTACTTTCGAAATTTTCTGGGTAACATGCTGCTGACATATGTGGTTGTTGGTTGGAACACTACCGACAGAAAATACTGCGAATGGATTCATTTCCTGTCATGGAATGACCAAACTTCATGCACATTATATCTAATAGATCATGTTTTGTTTATTATGCACACTTAATATGTGTGCTTATTGTTATTGCTTACACCTGTCTTGGTTGAGATGTCAATGTTGTTTTGTTATTGTCGCCTGCTAGCGTGTTGCATTTTTTGTGTTGTGATGAACTGATGATGGAGGTCCAAATGGCACGCTTTGTGTTGCATTCCAGTAGCTTCTTTCAAAAATCATGAATGTTATATCGTCATGAATATTTTTTCTGATGTATTATATATAGTTTGCATTTGACCAAAATGGGGTAAGATACCATATGAAAAATTCTATTGCGTCCACAGCACCATCACTAAGCGCTTTGCTGGATCCACGTGTACACTGAATCCTGGGCATTAACCAGTCCTTGTTGTCCGTAGCATTTATTCTTTTACCCAATTATCGAAGGTTTCTTCTGCATTTTCTGTTCCAAGAAACAGTCATCACCAGCAATCAGAATTATTTCCTTCTCCCATTTGTCACGAACATTTCATCGTGATGCATGAAGCTTTCAAGAACCAAAGGAGGCAACACTGGAAAAGTACTTACCCGATTCATTGGGGGAAATAAAAAACTTGGGTGTTTAAAGGCCCTTCTGAAATGTTGAGGGGTTAAATGCCCTCTGGTGGTCTGGAAGGCTCATTCTTGAAACGAGCATATATCCATTTTGTTTCTGTCTAGGAAACCAATGATCTTGGAAAAGTGAGAGGCCATTTCCTTGTTAAACTCTGCTCTGGAAAAAGTAAACGACTTTTTACGTGCACCCTTTTAAGCTTAGATCCTTTTTGTGCTTAGCTTTCATTTACTGACCAGAGCTCACAATTGCTGCTTACCTTTATTTCGTTCAAATAGGCATAATCATTGGGCCCGGCGGTGGCAGTGTCGTCGTATCAATCTGAATGAGTACATTTAGATCTAGGACACTGAATAATTTAAGTGATTCCCCACCAACCTCTTCCTACGTGGATGATAGAAACGAATTACCTGTGCGACGCTCAACTGTCATACTGCACAAACAAAATTTCCATCATATAGTCTCATATTCCATCTAAGCCTAGAGCGAGCATGGAACTCTGCCAAACATAATTAAATACAAAATCATTATCCAACTAATTTGTCCATGGCATGACACAAACAAAATTGCAGAAAATTGAGATGCCTTCTCCAGATCACCGACCACGCTGCACAATTATATCCTTACCCAGAACCAATGGTCAAGAAAACACCACAATCCGCATCGAACGGTAACAGAGAAACCCAGTCATCACTGCGTCAATTAGTGCCTGGCCATAACACACGGCTGTACCAAAAAATACATAACTATTCTCAAGAAAAATCAGCATCATAAAAACAATTACAAAAAATGGAGGTTGCCGCGCGCCAAAAGTCAAGAGGACTTTTCTTGAGAGCGCTGCGCGCCCTCTATTTAACCAAGATCTCACCGATCAGGTCTATTCTCTCTTCCTCCTCCATTCTCTCTAGACTCTAGTCATCTTCTTCCTCCATTCTCTCTAGACTCTAGCCTGGCTAGTGACCATTTTGCTGGTCAATGGCGCGGATGGCGAGCAAGGGAGCAGGCAAAGGCAACGGCGGCGGCAAGGAGGCGAAGAAGCCGGCGCTGCTGCTGGGGCGGTACGAGGTGGGCAAGCTGCTGGGTCAGGGCAACTTCGCCAAGGTTTACCACGCGCACAACGTGCGCACGGGGCAGGAGGTGGCGATCAAGGTGATGGAGAAGGAGAAGATCTTCAAGAACGGGCTGACGTCGCACATCAAGCGCGAGATCGCGGTGCTCCGCCGCGTGCGCCACCCGCACATCGTGCAGCTGTACGAGGTGATGGCCACCAAGCTGCGCATCTACTTCGTGATGGAGTACGTGCGCGGCGGCGAGCTGTTCGCACGCGTGGCGCAGGGCCGCCTGAAGGAGGCCGACGCGCGGCGCTACTTCCAGCAGCTGGTCTCCGCCGTCGCGTTCTGCCACGCGCGCGGCGTGTACCACCGCGACGTCAAGCCGGAGAACCTCCTCGTGGACGACGCCGGCGACCTCAAGGTCTCCGACTTCGGCCTCTCCGCCGTGGCCGAGCAGATGCGGCACGACGGGCTGTTCCACACCTTCTGCGGCACGCCGGCCTACGTCGCGCCCGAGGTGCTGTCCCGCCGCGGCTACGACGCCGGCAAGGCGGACCTCTGGTCGTGCGGCGTCGTGCTGTACGTGCTCGTGGCCGGGTACCTCCCCTTCCAGGACCGCAACCTCGTGGGCATGTACCGCAAGATACACAAGGGCGAGTTCCGCTGCCCCAAGTGGTTCTCCCCCGGGCTCACGCGCCTCCTCCGCCGCGTGCTCGACACCAACGCGCAGCGCCGGGCCACCGCCGACGAGATCATGGACGACGAGTGGTTCAAGATCGGGTTCCGCCGCTTCTCATTCCGCATCGAGGACGACCGCTCGTTTACATGCTTCGAACTCGACGACGACGAGGACGCGTCCACCAACTCACATCCCGATCCCGACACGGCTAATAATTCTTCCAAGAAACCAAGAATGACGACGTGCGCGTCCTCGCCATCACTGCTGAGTCTGGAAGCGCGCAGCAACGGGCTCGGCGGGAGCAGTCGGCGCAGGTCGAGCCTGAACGCGTTCGACATCATCTCCTTCTCGAGGGGGTTCGACCTCTCGGGCCTGTTCGAGGACGGCGAGGTGCTAGGCGACAGCGGCCGGCAGGAGCAGGAGCCGGACCACCCCGCGCCCTCGGCGACGCGGTTCGTATCGGCGGCGCCAGTGGAGCAGATCCTGGCAAAGCTGGAGGGCGCGGCGACGACGGCGGGCATGGTGGTGCGGGAGATGGAAGACGGGTCGATCAGCATGGAGGGCACGCGGGAGGGCGAGCAGGGCGCGCTGGCGGTGGCCGCGAAGATCTACGAGCTCACGCTGGAGCTGCTGGTCGTGGAGGTGCGGCGCAAGTCCGGCGGCGCGGCAGAGTACGAGGACTTCTTCCGGGCGCAGCTCAAGCCCAACCTGCGCGACCTTGTCGCGGACGACAGGTCATCCGAGCTCTCGCGGAGCCTGTGAATCGATGACGATCGATCGTGGCAACAAGCATCTCATGAGGACACGCACGCGTGTGCATGCCCGTTCTAACTTGCGGCCTCGTCTGTTGCTCGTCGCCACGTATACTTGCTCGATTTGTTATTGGAGTATATTATTACGTCGCCCGTGCAGTATACGTACGCATTTATTATTATGCATTAAAAAATAAGCTGGTATTGCGCCAGAATTTTTTTTACAGTGTTGTGGTGGGTGTGATATTTGGAAGCTCCCATGACACTGTTGCTACTCGTAAGATAGTATTGTGCGTGTGTAATATAGCCTGCAGGAGATCTGCGTCAAATATGTTTGTGAGAAATGGCCTCTGCCGATGTATATGAACCACGCTTCATTTTGTATTTGGACAAGCAGATGCTAATAATAAATTTATTATATTATTTTTGGAAAGGCATGGGTCAATGTCGTTGTGCATTCTCTGAAGCTTGCAGGCTACTAGCCATATATCAACATGTACGTGGAAATCTGTCAGAAAGTCTCAAATGGTACAAACACAACAACGCGGAGAAGAATATACGGTGTTTTTTTGCCAAAAAAAAGAGAATGTCCTGTGCAACTCGATCGAAACCGGTTGCCGTTATTCAATGTTTCAGCCTTTTGTCGTTTACCAGCATCACGAAAATTTCTTGATTTTTATATCACAACACCTTTGCAGTAAGGCCAGCTAATGCATATATGATCAACCATTTAAAATATTCCATTCAAGCGCCGCACATTTTATTTGATTAAACGTCTTTGACGAACCAACCTACTGCCTGTTCTTTGAATCACTCAGTGCCACCTCAAAGAGTTTTGACACATTAGAAAATTTGTTGGCGCAAAAGTCTTGCGTAGTTTAATTCGTCTGCTTAAACTGAACCGGTGTGGTTTAAATGGTATTTACTATAATTATATAGACAATACTCACTAAAGATCATTTAAATTAATTTTATTAACATGTAAGATATTCAAATCAACATTCAATTAGGTCATGTAACGTCAGCATCCGTTCAACATCATCTGTCACATTATTTCACATAATAATAAAACTTTTAAATAATATATCTCACTCATATGATATCCATTTAAAATTATGTTTTCACCGTTGTGTTCTATGTGATAAGATCAATAAAACTAAATATCACTTACATATGTTTTTAAAAAAATTAAATAAACTCACCATTGTTTTAAATTTTCACCGTTCATTTTTAATAGTTGAGTCGATTGCGTGAATTTTCTTCATTTTTCGCTCCAGTAAGATTCACGTCAATCCAACTGACGTCGTCTCCTCCCTTTCTCCTCCCCGGTGCCGTCTCTCCTCTGGCCGATATCACCACGCCGTCACATCGTGTCATACTTCATTTTCATTGAGCCAAGACGAGCTCGCTACATCACCGCTTCATCTTCCGGCAACACTTCATCATGTTGCCTCCCCTCTCGATCTGAAACCGAAACATTGAATCCACACCACCACAGCAGGTCACCCTCCCTAGACCGCACGACTCCCACCATTCGTTACTATAAAAAGACCATCTCAATCATGATCGCTCTCCCCACCACTCAATCGTATCTCTATTTTACCTCTTTCTAGCCAGAGCGTCACATCATCGTAGCTCCACCCGCAACCGTTGTTCCCTTTTACCGTTGTCCCACACCCATTGTCCCTCCGCACAATAATACTCATGTTGACAAACTAGAT
>VSTD030002597.1:0-11659 GCA_008808055.3 Sporobolus alterniflorus
AACATTGCAATCTACTTCATTAATATTTCATACACTACAATCACTATGCACACATACACAGGCTTCTTAGTCCATTTTAGGTGATCAATAATTCTATGCATCCTATCTCTCAGCACGGCCACTTCAGGAACAACTTGAACAGGTATGAGAGGCAAAGAAACCACAGGATTACTAGGTGGCATATGCTCCATCATGTCCACCTATTGGAAGAATTGACAACCTCCAGCCTGACACACAAGATTGACTACACACAGTCTTGCACTCAACTATGAAGCAAAACTAAAACATGGGACACTTACCAAAAAGTAGGGGCACATGTAGAACACGTGGTGAAGGTTCTCTTGTGTTGTTGCTCGGTTCCTATTGGCGCGGACATGGTAATTCGAACAATAAACCCTCTGTGTGTGTGGGATGGGGATTGCTTTGTTGTTCGAGCTTTGAGATATGGCTACTGCCTAAGGGGAGACAGAGGGAGGGAGAGGGAGACAGAATGGACGACTACTTTTTTATGGTGCCCAGCTAAAAAGTTTGGCAGCAAAAAATGATGCCAAAACAATCTAGGTAGCAATGGGAGGGAAGAGATGTCACCAGGCCCATTGCTACTAACGATCAAAGTAACATATGCAATTTAAAAAACAAACAGTGGAGAAACTGACCTCACAAGCCCAGATTACTCACGATATGCATCGTGTTCTATTGTGATATTGAACCAACCAGCAAGACCGTGGTACCCTTGGCTGGTGAGGACTACTCTCTCCACTGTGTTGTACAAAACAGACATTTATATGAAACTTTTTAACATTGCTTCTCCTAAGTTCGGCAAGTGAGGTGGGACTAATTGGGAGACGCTTCTTCCTTTTACTTAGTTGCATAAAAAAAGAAAGGAGAGAAAATTGGTTATGATAATGGTTTGGCCGATCAATCAGACTTCGTGCAGTCCCCTATGGCAGGGAGAGAAAAGGAGAGAACATTGTTTAGTATTCTGTTTGGATTTTGAGGAAAAAAGGTTTCCTGGGTGTGGCTTCACGATAGTCTGGGTGAATGGAGTAAAGAAAAATGTACCAGGTGACTGGGGCATGTAGCAGCTGGACCAAGAGAGAACTGAGCCGTGGGTCTGTTGCTAGGCTGGTGAAGTGAGCAGGCGGCTAGGTCGAGGGGGGGGGGAGGTTGGGCCAACAAGGGAATTGAGCCCTAGAGCAACAGGAGAAATAGAAAGGCTTTATTAATTTCTGGATTTGAGGTTTAAATGAAATTCGATTGAATTCAAATGAATTTTTGTCGAACTTAACTAGAGCACACATCAATGTGAAAATAAAATGCAAGTGGTATGAAAATGCAACACCAATTATATCAAGCCTTTGTTTATGTAGTAATTTAGAAAATAATCATTTGCCTACTAAAATTTGAATTCACTTCTCAAATCTAAAGGTAGATTTTATTCCATTGAGATTGTGGGGGTGTGATAGAGATGATCATTGACGTGTGCTTGAGTGAGTAATGCACTACTTGGCTGGTACAATAGATTACAAAATTCATTGTTTTGGGTATCCTGTTGTGCTAGAGGGATATAGTGATGCAAATTGGATATCTGACGTGGATGAGCTATATGCCATAAGTGGATATGTTTTTACTCTTGGTGGTGCTGTTGTTTCATGTAGCTTATGGAAATAGACTATCTTAACAACGTCTACTATGGAAACAGAACTCACAACACTTGATACAACCATAGTTGAAGCCGATTGGCTTTGTGAGCTCTTGATGGACTTGCCTATTGCTGAGAAACATTTGTCAGCAACACTTATGAACTGTGACAATCAAACAATGATAGTCAAAGTAGACAGTTCAAATGACAATATGAAGTCATCAAGACACATCAAAAGACGGTTGATGTCTATCAGGAAAATGAGAATCTCTAGAGTTATTACATTGAATTCTATCTATACTGAGAAGAACCTGACAGATCCGTTTACCAAAGGGTTGTCACATAATGTGATAGACACTGCATCTAAGGGGATGTGTTTGTGACCCATATAAGCTATTCAATAGTGGCAATCCAACCTTTGTGATCAGAGATCCCGTGAATTAGGGTCTGAGAAGAAAAAGCTACTGGTTAGTCTGAGGGTATCCTTACTTAACATACTCAAAAAAGATGCAATACTCACAAATCTGCATGACTGGTTGTCTAAATGACTTAATGTATTATGTTGGCTTTAATTAGCGAACATATTTTCCATGAGAACAATTTTGAATGAAAACACCTTTATGAGCCTGACTGTTGGATGGTCACAATCTGTGAGAATCAAGTGATCTCTATTAAGCTCATGCATAGATCAGGGTGTACAACCTATATGTTCCACCCACAAAGTAGTCCATTAGAGGTCACGTTAGGGGCTTTGAGTGAAACTCGTTCGCACCAAACTTGTAATTGAAGGCATAGTCCATTGTCCAAGTTGTGAACGAGTGTAACTTATTTCTCTAGATGGAAATTTAACTTAACATTCTCCATTGAAAAACTAGTATATCGAACAAAAGTGTATGGTGAAAAAGCCTAGATGGGACTTTGAGATTTGGTGGGGGATTGTTGAAATTATTGGGCTTGGCCCATCTGAAATACCTAGTAATTCCTAATAAATCGCAAAGGCTCATTCATGCATGGTGGAGGCAACCCTTTAGTCCTACATTGCTAGTGGAGGTTTAATGAAGCCTACTTTAATTGCGGTGTCGTGGTTTAAGACAATGAATTTATAGGGGGTAGTCATGAGATCAAGAGAACGATGGTAACACAGGAGACACAAGGATTTTTAGACAGGTTTAGCCCCCCCTCTGAGGGTAATAGTCCTACATCTCGGGTTCCTATATTGCTCATGGCAATTGGCATTGTGGTTGTAGTTGTCCCTCTTGGGTGTCTCTAGACCCCGAGTTCGTTACAATTGTATTCTTTCCTAATTACAAGATTTGATCTTATTCAAGTAGGACTTTATCTCTGAGAGTTATTTTGTCGCCATCTGTCATAATATGGGCATGTGTCGAACCCCCATGGGCCTGCTAAGTCATCTCAGTCAAATACCCTGGGTACGTATCCTCGACAGTAGCCCCCAAGTGTTTTCGACTAAGTAGATGCAGAGTCGACCAGGTCTGCGGTGTAGAAATGAAGTTGCAATGCACTCTGTGTGAACACCGAGTCTTTTAGTAGAATTCGACGAATAGGTGCTGAGTCATGCTGGTGACGGTGCTGCCGAGTCATGCTGATGATGATGTTGCTGAGTCATGCTGGCGATAGCGCTGCTGAGGCCACTTGGCTCTGTCACGATGTCGATGCCGAGTCATGCTGGCGATGGCGCTACCGAGTCATGCTAGTGATGGTAGTGCCAAGGCAACTTGGCCGTGATGCGATGTCGGTGCCGAGTCATGCTGGTGACGGCACCGCCGAGTCAATATCTCAATGGTCCTACTGAGGCGACTTGCCCACAGCGTGATGTTGATGCCGAGTCATGCTGGTGACGGCGCTGCCGAGTCATGTTGGTGATGGCGGTGCCGAGGCTACTTAGCCACAGTGTGATGTCAATGCCGAGTCATGCTGGTGATGCCGCTGCTGAGGTGACTTGGCTGCGGCGCAATGTCAATGCCAAGTGATGTTGATGATGGTGTGATCGAGTCATAATAGTTGTTGTGCTGTCGAGGCCACTTGACCACGACGTGATATCGATGTTGTGTCATGCTAGCGATGACATCATTGAGACATGCTGACAATGGCGTTGCCAAGGTGACTTGGACACAAGGTGATGTCGATACTAAGTCATGCTGACGATGGCGCTGCCTAGTAATGCTGGTGATGGAGTTGTCAAGGTGACTTGGCTTTGGCGCGATGTCGATGTCAAGTCATGTTGGTGATGCCACTACCGAGTCATGTTGGTGATGGAAACACAACTCCAGTTTGTACTGGCTGTGGTAAGGTTGCACAGCCTCTGAGCTTGGAGCATCAAGGTGTGGTTGTAGCATGAAGAAGTCAGATTGTCATGTTAATCATTGCTGATATTCGTATTGGCTTATAGCCGAGTGATTGTAGGCAAAATATCATAGCCTAGGGAAGTCTTCATATGGTAGGAACCTGACCTTAATTAGTGTGTTGAATATGGGTTTTGCTTATAGGCTAGCTAGGACTTAGTGTCTATATAGTCTCTTGGACTCAAACATCTGAAGCCATCGTGCATATGAGTCATAATCACCAAACCCCTTGGGTAGTTTGGATTTTTCACTGGGAGAATCCCAACATAGTGCTCAAGAATGTGGGTGTCATGCGCCTAGCATGTGGAGCATTCAATGTCTTTGATCATCCGGATACGGGCCTCACTCAAATTGTTGAGCAGAGGATTTTTCACATGTGTGACCTGGTCATAGTGTCATGGCCGCCTGGCGTAGATCCACTCAGGTTATAGGGGGTACCATGTCCTTCTGGACACTCAAGTTAATCTTACATCAAGCCAGGCCAAGTATTCATTGATCCTGCGGCACATGGCTTGACTCTTGAACATGCAAAGTCGTGAGATGCTGAGGTTTCAAATGCTGAATAGGTCATGCGCTCTACTCAAATTTCTTCTAACTAAGTGCTTGAGCTATAAGATGTTGGAGTGTTCTAGGTCGACCATGTGTAGTCTTTCACAAATGAGTTGGTAAGACATGAGGCACGCTCATCGACTGGGGTAGTGATGCATGACCGGAGTCAGGAGATACGACCGGAGTCATGACATCGACAAGAGTCGGGATATACGACAAGAGTTGGGCATACAACCATAGTCACATCCTCAGACCAGAGTTGGGCATACGACCACAGTCACGTCTTCCGACTGGAGTCAGGCATACGTCCGAAGTCGTGCATAAGATATGAAAGTACATTCATTGCCCTGAATAGATAAACGGTTGTCCGATTTCCTATTGCGAGTTATCCATCGTATTATCCACTTAGTCAGACCAGACCGTAGACCACGAGCGCAGGGTGCGTAGCCACATAGGCATGACCTGTGTACCATTAGACTTGGCATATGTCATTACCACACCTGATGTGATATACTCGGAATATATGTCACAAAAGTACTTAGCAAAATGTGAGCTTGTCAGCCAACTCGTGCGTATATAAAAATTGTATTGCAGATAAGCAGTAAGTAAAAATTTAAAATTTGTCATGCAGTTAAAATAGGAGCAGTATGGCATGATATTTGTAGCCCCCCACTAGTTATTATACTAGAATAGTATATTACCCTCTTGAAACTAAATTGAGATAGAAACATTAACTCAAAAGAAAATACAACTAAGAAAATAACTTAGCTGGTTCGGTGAAGTGTCCCATAACATTGTGGTGATGATGCCCTCGCCTCAAGTTGGGGTGAGTGATGTAGATAAAAGTGCACCCGAGTTGGGATCGGTTGGAGTGGTACTCCTCAAGCCCTAGAGCCTGATCGACGGTGAACCTGTGAGTTGAATTGTTGGTCCAGGAAGTACGCACCAAGCCCCTGAGTCATCTTGGTGATGGTGCTGCAGAGCCAATGTTGGTAGTGGCGTGAAGTTGCTGCCGAGTCATGTCGGGGTAGCACCGTCGAGGCAACTTGGATGTGGCGCGATCTCGCTACCGAATCTTGCTGGTGATGGCACTGCCGAGGTGACATTGGCCATGGCGGGATGTTGCTACCGAGTCTTGCTAGCGATGGCACTACCGAGTTGACTTGGCTGTGGCACGATGTCACTGCTGAGTCATGTAGATGATGTCCTGTTATCGCCATCGAGTCATGTCGGTGATGGCATCGCCGATGACCATGGTAACGTGACACCTGGTCTAATTTTGATCTGCACACGGCGGGCAATGACCCTTATGGAGTCCAACTCAGCCATGCACAGTGTGCAAGATTGGATCTTCATCTTGTGCTAGCAAACATGACGGTGTTGTGTTGGCCTGGTGATGACGCGAATGAGTCATGCTAGTGATGGCACTGCCGAGTCGGTGTTGGCCATGGTGTGATGTCACCACTGAGTCATGCTAGCGATGGTGTTGCTAAGTCGGTGCTGGCCATCGCTCATCAGGGTGCCGCCGCTAAACATCTAGGTGCTGCCAGTGATTGTTAGGGTGTCACCGCCGACTGTGAGGGTGCTACAATCGACCGTCTGGGTGCCACTGGCGACCGTTAGGGTTCTGTCATAGGCTGCCAGGGTGCCACTGATCTTGTGGCACCAAGGCCAAAAAAGGTTCTCGCTATGATATGAGATGATCGTGGAGGTCATCGATCTTGCAATATGGTTCTTCATCCCTGCACCACGGTCATGTACCCTGGGTACGTCTCCTCGACAATTGGGTTGCTCCCTATGCACTTGCAAGAGTGTTTAGAAGAGGACAAAGGAAGAAACTCACATGTGTGCTCACTAGTCGCACCCAGCGGGTCAGGACAGGTTGGGGCAAAGAGTGTGGGTGCATGACATGTGCGTGAATGGTAAATCAAAATCTAGACCAAACCCTTGCAGGCCCATGACTTCCTTTTTTCGTTTATTTTTGCTATGAGTCTAGAGAGACCTAGTCGATCATGGGATGCTATAACCCTAGGCGTGCCTCCTCTATAAATACGTTCGACCACCACAGAACTTGCAACTATGAACTCAAAACTCAATTTCATGAGCATTGCTGTTTTTTGACTCCTGTGCTGCTGCGCTGCTAAGGCTACTTTCTCCCGTTCATCAAGGTGCCTTTGCGATCGGGAGAGAAAGTCTCTAGAACCATCGTCCTCAGCGATCTTGCACCAGGGGAGAACAAATAAAGTTTTTGGGAAGCATTCTATGTGACCGCACGATTGCTTCTACAGGTTTGTCATCATGACTCATTTACCTCTTTGTTGGGCGCACACCGACCATTGTCATCTACAATGCACTATCATCCAAAATGAGCGGCGTCTTCTCGCTTCAACTGTCATCAAGGAACAGGAAGCCTTGTACGTTCTCTTCCTTACAATCATGTCTTTCATAATGAATCTGATGATCTGTGTAGGCATGATTCTGCTATATCTGTTGCAATGTTTATTCAACATTGTTGTGATAGATCTATTTAGTACCTCTGATAGTGTTGTTGTTTCATTCTTCAATTCCTTAGTCATCTTCATGATTTATTTTTGGATTAAAATAAAACTAAAAGTGTTATTATTTCCAACAATCGCTACACCATAGATCTATTGGTTATCAATCTGCGCGCACGTGAATTGACCTCACCAAGAAGGCTAAATCTTCACAAGCGTAATCAAAGGAACAAGCAAAATCAGAGAAGAAGCAATCTAAATTGCGGATGAATGCTTAAGCACTCGAAGTGGGGTCTTACAAACCGTTGAATGGTGATACTGTTGTCCAACAGATTAATCTAAGCAAAATAGAGCTAAACTCTAGGACACATACCTAATGGACACCAAATTGATACACAAGTCATCGGCCCAAAATAGGTGGCACAACACGAGGAAGGTTCTGAAAATCCTTCTTTGTTTGACGATTCAATGTGACTACAATTTGAGTTGGCTATGACATCAGTGGCATTGGAAAACTTATTTCCTATCTTTACATGCATATGTCAAACGTCCAAATCAGAGGTCGGACATGTCCTACATGTCAATTTAAATGTGAGATGGTCCTAGACGCCGAGTTGGATTTGAGGTCAACCTCTGTAATTCTGAATTGGATTTTTTCTCCCCTTTGATGGGCACGTCTCCTGGTTCTCCAGCACTGTTTTGATTAGCCCTGTTCACTCCCCGTTCAGTGAAACAGGCCAAAAATCTGTTACTGTTCCCACCTGCCAAATGGACAGTAATCACACCTGTGTGAACAGTAATCTGTGGCCAAATTTGAACTGCTGGTTTGGACATGGTTTTTACAAACCGTCAGTGAACACCCCTAGTTTTAATGTTAAAAATGTCCTACTTAATGAACTCGTTGATACCAAATAAAAATCAAATCATTAGGTAGTAATAGACACGCAATATCATTAGCAGAATAAAATAAGAATGACGTTACTGTATTTAAAATATGTCTCAGTACCACTCTATGAGGACAAATTCTAATTCCATACAATAGATATGGCTGCATCCATGCATGGGATGTCCTCATCACCATGGTTCCATGGTGTATTTTCAGTACCAGTTACCAACTGTTACCGGTATATTCCTATTCGGATTGGTTCGGTTCTAGCTATCGATTATCTCCCGTTCATTTTTATTTCATATCTGTCCATCTAAAAAATATGAAAGTGAAATACAATACTCCTACTCCCTTTGTTTCTAAATTGTTGTCATTGTTGATATTTTTTTTATATTTGAGTACTCGTCTTATTCCAAATATTAATTTAAATATTCAAATTATGAGCCATGTTTTATTTTTTTAGTGATATAAAATTATAATAATATATATGATATTTTTAAATATTTAATATAAAACAAGGGGAATGCCCGCGCGTTGTTGTGGTTGTAACTTACGATACATTTTAGTCGTGCTAATATATCTTATTTCCTGCATACATGACATGTTCACCTCTAAAAACTTGTCATAGCTATTTGGATGGAAATACTCTTAATGATTAGCTACATGCAAAGTTTGGTGATCGGAATATAGAAAAACTAGTTTATAACCCGCGTGATGATGTGGCATTTTAAAATATTTTTTATGTGAATTCACATGCCGATAAGTTATTCGAGAAGCGAAAGAGGGTCGGCGGGTGGAGCTCCGATGATGTGGTGCTCCAACTAGGGAGGAGGTAAAATGGAGATGTGGTTGAGTGATGGGGAGAGTGGCCAAGGTTTATATGATCTTTCATAGTAGTGGAGGGTGGGAGTCGGGCAGTTCAAGGAGGGTAACCTGCGGCGGTGGCTTGAATTCAATGCTTTATTTTCAGCTCGAGAGGGGAGGCGATGAGACAAAGCATTGCTAGAAGATGAAGTGGAGGCAGCAAGATCATCTTGGCTCAATGGGGAGGAAGTGTGACATGGTGTGGTGGCGTGATGACGTCGCTTGGAGGAGAGGTGACACCAAGGAGGGGAAGTGAGGAGACGACGTCAGTTGGGCTAACATGAATCTTACTGGGTGAAAAAATGAGTAAAATGAACGCAGTCGATTCCGCTGCTACAATTGGATGATGAAGATTTAAAGTAGTGATGGGTTATTTTTTAAACATATGGAAGTGAGATTTAGTTATGTTCATCTCATTGTGTTGAACACAACGGTTAAAATAGAATTTTAAATAGATATCATATTAATGAGTTAAATCATTATAAAGTTTTGTTATTCTGTGAAATGATGTGGCAGATGATGTTGGATGAATGCTGACGTGGCATGACCTAATTGGATACTGTGGATACCTTGCATGTTAATGGAATTGGCTTAAATGACCTTTAGTGGGTCTTGTCTATATAGTTAGATAGGATTTATTATTTATATTGAAATATTTATCCTTCACATTAAACCCTAGAATAGAATAGGAAATGTAAAGCCATAGACTACTACAATACCCCTCTGTTGCAACAGTCCATAACCCTATGTAGCAACGGGCAAATGGCTCACCATTGTTGTCCCATCGCTACTGTGGTGTCCGAGCGGCAACAGGCGCGCTTCACCCGTTGCTACTATGGGGCACGTGGCACACACACGGTTGCTGGTAGTGCCCACATCAATGATGGGCACTTTGACATCACGTATTGTTGCTACTGTGGGGCATGTGGCACACGCGCGGTTGCTGCTAGCGCCCACAGCAGTGACAGGCACTTTGACATTAGCTGACCTTTGCTACTGTTGGACACATGGCACATGCACGGTTGCTGCTACCGCCCACAGCAGCGACACGCACTCTGACATCAGCGTACCATTGCTACCATTGGAGGAGGGGTAGTGTGAGGAGGTTACAGAGAATGAACATGCAGGGGAGAACGTTGCTGAGGAGCTTGTTCATTCAGTTGATTTTGAAGAGGAGGGGTAGCGTGAGAAGGTTTCAGAGAATGAAGATGGAGGAGAATGTTGCTGAGGAGCTTGTTCAGTTGGTAGATTTTGAAGAGGAGGGGTAGTGTGAGGAGGTTTCAGAGAATGATGCTTAAGATGTTGTGTATATGGTGGATTTTCAGGAGGAGGGGTAGTTTTTGGAGGAATTTGTGAGAGGAGTAAATGTGGCAGTGGTGTGTATGGTATTTTGAGAAGTTGGAGTACCCTCATCCTCTCTGCTCTGTGGCGAAACAATATGTGAGGAACGGGTTTTTTTATTATATCTTTATGGGGCCATAGAATGAAAGTCCCTGTAGCATCGTTTAGCTTCTCAGTCCCCTCCTCTTCGTCAGGATAGTCTAGGTCCTCAAACTCATGACCTTCTCTGATCGTGGTCACTTCGACCACTGGACACTCTAACAGGATGGGCTGACCATGCGTTATATGAGTAGCCATCATAATAGCATCAACAAATTCAATAGTCCTTAATGTCCTACCTTCGACATAGAGTAGTGTGCAAGGGGTGGGTTCATTGATGTCATCCACATGGTACTTTTGGTTATCAGGAGCGGAGGCAGCACTGGTCGGAGCAGGCACTACCTGAGGTGTAGTAGTGCCGACTTCTAAATTGATTTGTGGAATAGACACCTCACTAATAATGAGTTCTAGGTGTTTTCTCATGAAATGAAGGAACTAAGATGGAAATTGCTCTTCGATATTTGCAGACTCTGCTTCTATATCGTGTCTTCCATGCTTCTTGTACATATGGATGTCCTCCGCAAACCCTTCCTTCCACGATGCAATTGAAGAGATAGCTCGTGTGCGATCTCGATGTTCTTTGGTCTCGAGGGCTGCACTGAGTTGTTCTTTCTGGCGCTGCGGCTTGAATTTGTGGGTCTTCTCTTTAGTGATGAAATCTTTGGCATTTTCAATCACTCTAGTAATATCAGAGTTTGAAGTGACCAAATGTCCTTTATCATCTATATGAGACCGTCCTCAGATCCAGTTTCTCGTGCGCAGTGTGCAACCTTCAAGGGGATCTGGTATCCCAGCCTCACGAAGCTCTTGTTCCTTCTTTGTCCAGAGTGGGATTGCAACCTTTTACCCACCAGGTCCTAGTCTATGCTTGAACTTATTCTTCTGAATTAGCTATTTTATTCTATTGCTGTGCAACATGGATTCTGGAGTGGTATGCAGTTCTTTTAAGGTGTTACATTCGTTTGGTGTGATGAACCCAAACCGATTGAACGGTGAAACACTATGTTGAACATAGAACTTGTTGAGCGCATGTTTGAACCTTCGAAGGGCCCTCCCTATGGTAAGAATGGTAGCCATTTTGCCACGTTCTTCATGTTCAGATGGAAATACATAATGTGCCTTGATCAATTCCCATAAAACTTCTTTCTCATTTACTGGAACAAAACCCCAATCAATCTAGGTGATCTTACATTTCTCCCTTGCAAGAACACCACAATCATTGCACCATTTGGCATTAATGCCTTTAGGTTCAATGGGTGACTTGTCTGGGAACTGCGCCATTACCTTAATAATCCCTTCTTGCATCTTTTTCAAGGATTGTATCCCCCTGTTTCGCTTAGGCCTTTAGGGACCAGGTTCTTGCTCCAGCCTTGCTAGAGTTGTTTCATCATGAGTAGGAGATTCTAAGAAGGAAGAGATC
>VSTD030002599.1:0-11658 GCA_008808055.3 Sporobolus alterniflorus
TACAACTGTCAATTGGAATGTTAATTAGGATCAAGGCCGCATGTTGGTGATCTTTGTCTCAAATAGCCACCTTGCTTAATCTGCCATCACAATTTTTTTTTCAATATAAATTGATGCAGGTTGGTGATCTTTGTCTCAGCTAGAGCAGTTTGGTGATCTTTGTCGAAGCAAAACTGACAGGGAGTGAATTCCAACATCGTGTTGTAAGATTTTTCTTACTGACAATGATTGAAAACTAAATTATCTTAGTTCAAAATAGTGTGGACTGAACATTGATCACCAAACCTTGACATAGGACTGAACATTGATCAAGTAAGTGTCTAAATTATTCCTAATCAAACACAATATCTACTATTTGGTTGATATCTAACTGAACATTGAAACCTTGTCATAGAAAAAGTGGACTAAGCTACAACATCAAGTGAAATGAACTAAACATCATGCTTCAAAGCTAATATAAATTGAAAACCTTAACATAGGAGAAAATGATTTCCATTTGCTAAGATTATTCTCATTAAATAGATAATGCACCTGTTTACTACTATGCTCAACTGAAATGCACTTATTTACTACTTTGCTTAGATGAAATGCACTTGTTTTTCTTTGAAGAATGGCATCGACAAAATCAAGCCATCCAAGGCAAATTGAAGAGGAGAGTGATGTCGGAGCGCCCAATTTGCCAATAGGGCTAGATCATGAGGATGGTACCAGTAATCAAGGAAGTGGTGATGCTGGAGCACCCAATTTGCCAATAGTAGGGCCAGATCGTGAGGATAAAGATGGTGACAATGAAAGTCATAGCCCTAGCGTCGATTTGAACTTGAACCAAGATGAGAATGAAGAAGATGCTATAAATGCTGAACATGAGGGCAATGAGAATGAAGAAGATGAAAGAAATGCTGAACAAGCCCTAGTGGGCTCTTTCTCGGCATCACAAGTAAGGCGTGGCCGTGGTCCGAACAAGTTGCCTAGCGGGCATTTTGTCATCACGAAGGTCAATGAGGTTGGAGACCCCACGTAACCACCCATTTTAGTAAATGCGTGGAAAACATCAGTAGGAAAACTCGTAAGAGAAAATGTCCATGTCACGTATAGATTTTGGAAAGGTAAAAAATATGAGGAGAAATACATTGTTCTAGATAGCATCAAACAAAATCTATGGGATACCTTGATGGCAAAATTTAAGTTACCTAGAGACTGCAATACAGGTCCAGTGAGAAGCAGAACCTTGAGCAATTTGGGCTTGTCCTTTAGAAACTTCAAAAGTAGAATGTGGTCCCAATATGGTCAGAAGGATAAAATGCTAGACTGGGATAAATATCCACTGTTGAAGCCATATTGGATTGGATTCAAAAAGTATAAGCAATCAGAAAAAGCAACCAAGATAAGTCAAGAAAATAAGATGAACGCGCAGAAGAAAGTTATCTACCACACAACGGGCTCTCGTGGTTATGCAGGGAAAGAAGAAACTTGGCAAGAGCAGGAAGAAAAAGCAATCCAATCGAGTGTTACACATATGACAACTAACTGGACTGAACGAAACAAGAGATTCGTATTGGGTCATGGGGCTGTCTTAACAACTGAGGGCAGGTTGGAATTCAAAATCGACCAGGTGAAGCAAGTGGCAGAGATGATTGAGAAAGCCCACACTGAATCAGAGGAAGGAACATTTGTGCCATCTAGGGATATGGATGAGCTAAACTATGCGTTACAATCCATGGAGCATCCTGGATGCACACGTGGCTATGGAAACAAACATCAGAAGCATGCATTAAAGTCAACTGCTGATAGCTATGGGAAAAAGAGAAAACATGATGAGTTATTCAAAGACAAGATACAAGAAAAGGTGCAGAACATTTTACAGGCTGAGAGGGAAAAGATGCATGAGTCATTTCAAGGGCATATACAAGAACATGTGCAAGCACAATTACAACGATTATTGGCCGAACAAGGAAATGCTTTGGTCTTACACAACCCTGGTGGGCATCGTAGCAGTTGTGCATCCGTAACTGCTATAAAAAATGATGACAACTGCTATCCCATTGATGACATGGAGGAGAGCAAAGAATGTAGGCTTGTCACGCCTGTCTTAGGTATTACAAGAACAGTGGTGTATGGGTTGGCTAGACCTTTCATTCAATTGACTCTCTTCAATTCTCATCCAATACCAAAGGGATATGCTATAGTACATGTAGACAAGGTAAAACCTGGCCACCGTAGAAAGCAAGCTGGAATATCCTAGAGAGAATGGTGAATGAGAACTTGGAAAGAACGTTGGCTGTCACATCCTATGGCGCAAGCGGGACATTGAGTTTGGTGAGGAAGACTCTGAATCTTCTAGTTCAAACTCGTCACCACCATAGTAGCAACCTCTGTTGAAACCACCGCCACAATAACAACCTCTGTTGCCACCACCACCATAGTAGTAACCTGTGTCATCGCCACCACCATAGCAGCAACATGTGTTGTCACCACCACCACAACAGCAACTTGTGTCGTTGCCACCACAATAGCATACAACTCCGCCGTCGCCACCACCAAAGTTAGCTTCGCCACTGCCACCACCAAAGATAGCTCTGTCGCCGCTCAAGAAGACAACTTCACATCCCGAGAAGACAATATCACAAAAGAAGTTAACTTCATCACAATCTAATAGAGCTCAGGTGTCACAAAAAAGGACAAGTTCATCACCGTTTAAGAAGCTTTGAGCTCCTCTATCGTATGAGAAGACTGATGCGGAACTGGAAGCTTCAATGAGACTCGATGTTCAAAAATGGATGACAAGTCTTAACAAAGCTCCACCTCCTAAGAAGTCTACTAAAGAACTAGAAGCCGAAGCTAAGATGCTAAGATGTTTGGTAGAGCCAAAAAAGCCAATGCCATCAGACTATAAATGCACCATACAGAATCCACATTGTGCAAAGAGGTCAGATGAGATTTTAGAGAATGAGGACGAACAAATGCTCAAATTCTGCCAAGAAGCAGGGTTATCATTAGAACAACTACATGATCAATCGAAGATTCAAATGGCATATGCGCTCAAGGCTTGGGTAGTATGTGAACTTATGGTTGATGAGAAATGTTTTGACAATAGTACACAAATAAGAATTTTTCACTAGTGGTATCTGCAACAAGTTAAGAGAGGTAGACTCATATTTGGATTTCAATACAAACACCAACATTTCTACCATGGTGATGGCGAGCAGTGGATTATGTGGGATGAAATGTATAGTCTAATGAAAGGTAGTGAAGTTGGAGCTCAGATCATATGTTTGTGGGAATTGCAAGTCTTATGTTTATCTTCTTCATAAACTATTATGTTATTGATACAATTGAATGTCTAAACTTGTTTTACATGCCTATACAGAATGGTGATGAAGTAATGCGAGGACCACACAATCTTGGATATGGCTTACCTCGACCCTACGATGATCACTGAAGCCTTGGTGATGAAGAAACCCGAGGAAATGGAGAATTATGTTGTGGATTTCTTCCAGGAACACCAAAATAAGTGATACATATTCCTACCTTACACCTTGAAGTATATATTTAACTACACAATAGATCGATACTATTTCTCACTATCTTTTTTGTAACTTATGATTAATTCATTGCAATTTGGTTTTGTGTAGCTTCTATTGGATCTATCTTATTATTCATTTATCCACCAGTAGGATCTATGTCATGGACTCGTTAAGGAAACCAAAAAAAGTTGGTCTGATCTTGTAAATTTGCTACAAAGGTAACTTAGTTACTACTTATTACACATTGAGATATTGGAGCCTAATTCTAAACTTGCATCAAAATTATGTAGGACATGTATACGCGTAATGTAAAGAAAGATGCTACTTACCTGCCATTTAGAAAAGTATTGACGATCAAAATAGAGAATCATACTTATCAACAAAAACAAGGAATTAATGTCTGTGGCTTTTGTGTTATGTATTCTATATTTCACTTCATCAATAAGAATACGTATGAGGAGCAGAAAATAGAGGTAACATATTGATGCATATGTGGTTTATTTTGTATTTTAATTCCTATACACATTGAACTTACTTCACTTCTTTGATTTTTGAAATTGCAGCAAATTGATTTCAGCAAACAATACCTCACTCCACAAAGAATCCTAGCAGTGTAAGAACAATTATTTGGATTCATAAATGAGGAAGTCATTCCACTGACTGGAAGGCACCATGTTGCTAAATTTGCCATAGGTCAAGAGTCTCCACCACCACCTTTGCATCCAAGAAAGTGAAATCCAGCAAAGAAGAATCAGCGTGGTTCAGATTCCTCGGCAAATCAAAAATAAAAATGAATTGTATGTTTGACAATGTGGTTCTGAACATATATTGTACATATGTTTGACAATATCTCAAGTTCTGTGATATAATGAATGTTGGATTTATATATACGATTGCGTAATCTGAATCTATGTGTCTGTATGATTTGAATATCTGTATGAATGTTCAGAATGAAGATTCATGTATAATCTGTCTATCTGCATAGTTATCAGCAGCTAGTGAAAACTAGAACCACTCTTGATACTAAAGACTCTGCATCAGTTCTAGTATTCAATCGCTGCTGATAATAGTTCACATCAGCAGCAGTTCATGTTGTGAACCGTTGCTGATACCTATTATTAGCAGCGGTTCTAGAAACCCTGGATTATCAGCAGTGGGTCATCTGCAGCAGTTCAGAAACCACAACTGATGGCAGTTTTAAACCGGTGCATGCGACCTTCTCTGTAGTAGTGAAAAAGGGTTCTATGGTACTATTGTAGCCTCAGTAGTTTCTAAATCAAAGTAATAAGTGCTAATATATGATCACCTCTATAGTTGGCTACTTATTTCAAAGAGCTTAGGAGTCACAGCTACAAAAAAATATTTCTGTTGGAGGTTGCGCTTGATATATTTCAGTCGGCCTGAGTTGTAAAAGAATGACGGGGCAGTGTTTTTTTGGTCAAGCAAACCATTTTATGGGCCTCATACGTTCCCTTTATTTCAGCACCATGATCTCGTCAAAGGGCTTATGAGTTTCTTCTTTTGCCAATAGATTACCTAGAAGTTCATAATATGACATGACAATGGATAAAGGGAATTCCTGCATACAGTGCGTGTTTTGGCAATACCAAACAATCGCGTTACTTGTCGAGATTGGACCTCAGCAAGTCAGCATTATGATAATTATTTGGCCCAAATGATCTGTACCACTTCAGCACTTCCTTTTGGGCATTTTCTTCCTGATGTGTTCTGAGGAACTCAGCAGATGGCATTCCGAAAAGACTCCAGTGCTCAGCAGAGAAACAAAGGGGGCCGACTGTTGGGGCAGCGCCCACACCCTACCGTATGTGACGAACTGCCCATATAGTTCAAAATTTCAATTCCTTCCAACATCATTTAGTGATTTTTTGCTGTTTCTAGTCTAATACCTACTAAATTGCTACATCACTTCTTGTGTTACGGCTAATGGGAAAATAAAATATCTTGAAAAATATTCCACTGTCTCTCTTGAACTCGACTTTTTTATGAAGGACTAATGAATTGGTCTTTTTTATTTTGGAAACACTCCTGGATGGGTCACTATATTACAGCGTGGCTAGTATGCCACTACAGCTACGACGGTACTTTATTGTCATTGTATTACAGCCTGGCCAGTATGTCACTACAGCTATGCTCTGACCAGCTCAGCAGTAGAAGTCACAACAAAAATTTAAATCATGGAGACTGGTACTGCTTGACCTACTGTAATTCCTCATTTCCTTGGTCTAGACCCAAAGCAGTGCAGCGGCTGGTAGTAGGAGAATGCAGATCTAGGATGATGCTGATGCTCAAGAGGTTGAATCGCACAAGGGAGGACAGGCAGATCTCCCAACTTTCCAGCCAGTGAGTTCCTTCGTCCACCACAGCCTTTCATTTTGCTTTGATCCCAGTGCTAGATGAGGAAGTCTCCGCTTGGCTGCATCTTGCCTCTATCTCCGGTCCAAGAAAGAAACAAACATCAATTCAGGAAATATTCTGTATGGGACCATCCATGTTGACTTATGTCAAAAGCATTTTTTTAGGAGATGCAAATATTCAATAAAGAAATTTCATATTATGATCCACCCTTGTTCATGTCACAATATTTAAACATTGAATATATCTAAAAGTGAAAAAACATCTAATCCATTTGACAAGATGGTGAAACAAATGAAGGAGCAGAGTACCAGGCCACTATGAAAACTTTTCCTGTCCCGAACATCAATAGCTGCCCCCATTCTCTTACAAATCAGGCCTTCGTAGTCTACTACTCGCTTTGTGCTCCCTGTCTGTTATCTACAAATGAAGTAGTAATGTGTGCATCCGCATCCGATTCTGTTATATAGCAGGGAGAGCAATATCTATGTGATCAGACTTGTAAACAATAAAATACTATTTGGTACAACGTGCGTTGCTATGGCTTGTCAGATATGCATTTTATAATGACAATGACACAATAATTTAATAAAAATACTAAAGTTGAACATTCCTATTTCTCATCTACAACCCCAGCCCCCCCCCCCCCCACCGTTGTGCATCACCCTGCTGAAGTTGTTTATCACTTGCTTGTTTCATCGTATATTGTTGATCTGGCACCTGATAGTTGTTGAGATGCAAATAGCTTACGATAGCTTGTGCTTCTTGGGTAAAATGCAGCCTTTGCCCATATGGCAACACTAATCTAGCATATCATTGTAGGCATGCACTTCATATTACGAAGTTGCATTCAGACGAAGTGAGGAGGAAAACATTTCAAAAACAGTTGAAGGATGTTCTTATACATAACTTGAAAACATGGTGCAGGAATACAATTCGACAATTACCAGGAAATATTCCAGGCCAAAACAATTATAGGGAGATAGAACTGAGGTAGCAAGAACTATATAGACATGTTACCTATGCCATTCAACTATTAGAAGGAAAGTTTCTCTTGTTTGTAATGGCATATTCAAGAAAGGGAACTATTGTAGCATCTGTCGCGCCAATATTAATACATCAAGAAGGACGACTTAGAAGATATTGTAATGAGAAGAAAATACATTGAGGATTGTGAAAGATTATTGCTTATACCAGATAGATTTAATCTGATGAACAAATCAGCTACACTTCCTCTTTCAAAATGAAAGAAAGAGAAAAAATTAACTTGATATATTCGGTCAAGCATATACATGGTTAGATTGCGTAGGTACGGAGAGAGACACATCAGCCAAATGTAGATTGAAGAAGAATCATATTGTTGAATAAATTAGTAGCAACTCAGCATAGAAGGAATGCACAATGACTGGAGAGAGAGAGATACACACGTTGAAACAGTTGCAGGAAGAGAGTTGTGGGAGAGACTCCTATTTTGCTCGCTAGTCAGAAGGTTATTTGATGGCGTATGAGAGTTGGAGAGTCATGGGAGCTTGAATTACATGATGGAAAATTGTCGGAGGTAGTAAATCAGGAAAAAGAACACAATTAAGTGGAAGGGGGAGACCAGGAATGTGGACGTATAGGTAGCTGGGCTGGTGCACTGCTTCGGCAAAGGAAACGAAGATGGAGTGGACCGATGTGGTTTGGGCCGGGAATAAAGAGAAATCTGGAGTGGGCTGCTGTGGGTTGGGCCCGGAATAAAAAGAAATCCGGTGCCTCCATAAGAGATCAAATGACTAAAACATGAATATGATGTAGAATAGTTGCATGTTTAGAGTACTCAGCCATAATTACGCTTAGTAGCTACCTCTTATATAATTATAGGGGATATAAAGCACAACCTACCTGAGAAATACATTATGTGCCAGCGACTAGTAGCTTTTTGAGGTTAGGTAGGTCGTCAAGCAGTCAAACTAATTATACAGACCAACAAATAGTTAAAGTAATTGTACAGTCCACAGATAGGGCACCTCCAACAAAGTCAACATCCGTACAAAGCAAGATAACAATGGTGTAAAGATGGTTTAGTGGAAACCGATATGGGTATGGATATAAACTCCTATTGAAACATAACCCAAATGGCGATATCTCCTTCAACATTGAAATGGAGGATAATCAGAATACACAATGGGAAAGGCAGCACCAATGTCCAGATCCCAAAATTGTATGGGTTTAGACAGATCTATAAAATATTCTTATTGAACTGAACATTCAATACAGCCCCCAAACGTCAGGCTCTCTTCAAGCAACTTCTGCATCTTCAATATTTATTTTGAATCCAGCTGGCAGGAACTCAGGGAAGCAAGAATGTGATCTCGGTGCCCATCAAAAAGAACATTCACGTGATTGATCACATCTTCCTTAGCAATACTACAAGAGGCACAATAGCAGAAACAATATTAAGTTGAAAGGATCCATCACAGATGCCCACATAGCCTACCACGAACTGAAGGGTTATCTAGACGATTTTTATAATGGACGAATTCCGCCAATTTTGGCCGATTTCGCCAAGAAAAAGCTAAAATTGGGGTGGGAAATCAGAATTAGTCGGGTTTTATTTCTCCCTACCCGCTGAATTCTTGTATGCTGTTGTAGATCCACAACGATGGGGTTCATCAGAAGGCTGAATCACACCGGGGTGGACAGGGAGATCTTACCTCTGCATTACCCCTCATTTATGTTCACCACAACTTATTCTGTTCTAATTCGGGTTTTGTGACCAAATCCGCTTGTTGTCTTGACAAGGCGGGTTCAGTGGCACCGTACCAAAATGAGTCCCCAGCGCCGCCTGCCATGAACTTTACAGTAGACTCTGACAAGCTCAGGTTCACTCTCTCTATAAACTTTGAGTTCATCTCCGAGCCCAACAAATATGATGAATTCAAGGATATGAGCTAGTTTTGGCGTGCCTAGACAATGGTTGTCATTATTGTATTTTATCTTTTATTAGCCTCCATTTTAAAGACTGCGAATTCATTACTGGTCTGAAGGGTTGGATCATTGATGCAGCTATTTATATTTCAGTTCACTGTTTTAGGGCTATATGAGTTTATGTGCTGGATACGAAGTTGATAAGGAGTTATGACAACAAGAACAGTTATCATGAAACAGAGAGAATAATTTTAATAAATGATGCAGACTCACCAGTTAGTTCAATTGAGCTAATGTACCATGCAGGTGATAGAAAATCGGGTCTCTAGGGTGCGGGTCTAGTGGGTAATGTACTAATATTGCATTGAATCAAATCCGAGTCTAGGAGCCCTAGTGATTAATTAGGGTTTACCTTGCCCGGTGGTAGAAGAAGAAGCCATCGCGTCTTGAGGCGGCTGGTCGCTGCAGACGGGGCGCCAGGGTTAGAGAAGAGCGGCTGTGGTGGCGCTGTGGGAGGATTCGCCTCCCTCCAGTGCCCTATGAGATCAGTTCGAGGATTAGGGTTTGTGGGGGCATTGTAGCATGGCAATAATTGGATTGTGTGCTCCAGTTGCCACCTCTATTTATTTGGTGCTGCACAGAATCATTAGAATTGAAGAGGTTCTAATGACCCTCGCTCATATGGCAAGGTTGGATCATAATATCAAATTTCTTTATTGGATATTTGTATCTCCAAAAGATGCTTTTGACATAAGTGTACATGGACGGTCCCATTCCAAATATTTCCTGTATTGATCTTTGTTTCTTGCTTGGAACAGTGCTGAACTAGCCTTTTCTATCATTGCAAAGTTGTAGAATGGCAACAATCAACCATACAAGTATAGCAGTGATAATAGAGAATGTTGTAGCTAATGATATATTTGAAAATAAAATATCTTGAACAAATATTCTACTCTCTCTCACTCTCTCTTGAACTCAACTTTTTTTATGATGGACTAATTAATTAGAATTTTTTTTATTTTGGAAGCACTCTTGGATGAGTTACTGTATTACAGCCTGGCAAGTATGGAACTACAGCTATGGCAGTAGTTTATTGTCACTGTATTACAGCCTGGCCAGTACGTCACTACAACCATGCTTTGACTAGCTCAGTAGAAAAAGTGGTCACAAAAATCAAAAGCCTGAAGACTGGTACCACTTTGACCTACCATAGTAATTCCCCATTGAGGCCTTGGTCTAGACCCAGAGCAGTGCCACAGCTAGTAGTAGGAGACTATAGATCTAGGATGATGTGGATCCTCAGGAAGTTGAATCGCATAGGGGAGGACAGGCAGATCTCCCAACTTTCTAGGCAGTGAGTTCCTTCTTCCACCACTGCACCTTTCATTTTGCTTCCATCTTTGGTGCCAGATGAACAAGAATCCGCTTGGTTTCTTCTTGTCTCTATCTCCCGTGCCCGATGAGCAAGGCTCATCATAACCTCTTCAGTTGTAATGATTCGGTTCTGCTGGATCGGCTTGTGATCTCACCAAGGTGGGTCCAGCGGCAGCAGCAGGAGTCCCCCACCAGGAAAAAATATTCTACAACATAAATGCAATATTTTGGATATTTTGGTGAAAATTTTCATTGATATTTTTTCCTAGGTCCATAGCACGGCCTTCCTGGGACATTACAACTGATGCCAACACAGTCCGGTTCATGCTGTCGGTGGAGCGTGAGTTCACTGTGGAACACTGCAAATATGACGAATTCAAGGAGATCTTCGCCGAGTTCAGCGGCAGCAGGTCAGCAACTATCATTGCTTTCTATATTTTAGCCTCATTGCAAATTCATTGCTTCTCTGGAGGGTGGGATCATTGATATAACAGATCATATTTCATTTCATGGTATTTGCGCTATATGGGCTTCTGTGATGGATTCTATAAACTTAATCTCATTTTTGCTTTTGTGTCTCCTGTAGTATTGCTAGGGAAGATGTGGTCAGACGCGTGAAGGTCCTGTTTGATGGGCACCATGATATCATTCTTGCTTTCAATGTGTTCCAGAAGGACACAAAATAAATATTGAAGATGGAGATGACGTTGCTTGAAGACAGCCAGGTGTTTGGGGATGTATTTAATGTTCACTTCAAGAAAGATCTTTGGTAGATCTGCCTAAACCTATATAATGTTGGGTCCGTCAATGGTGCTGCATCTGCAATGGTGGATTCTGATTATCATCCGTTTGTAATATGATAGCCATTCACTACTAAGAATAGGCACTGTAGCAATGGGCAGTAAGTCACTTTGGCCATGGGCAACTGGCCCATCACTACTAAAGCGTCGTTATAGTGGCAGCACAGTAGCAACGGGAAAAGACGCCCGTCGCTACTGTGGCCCCTAGTAGCGACGGGCTCGTTGACATCATTCGCCCTTCTGTACTATGGGTCATAGTAGCAACGGACAAGCTAACGTCAGCTCACCTGTTACTGCTGGATAGAAATCTGCATTCAGTTTCAAATTCAAAATGCATCCTGCATTCAGTTAATCAAAATTCTAGGCTACAAATTAGAAGTTTATAACATATGTATAACACAGAGTTCATACATAGTACAGAGTATATAACTTATATATACCCATAGTTTGTTCATCTAATACAATTTGAATCAAGTTCAACAAAAGCTAACTAGACACATCAAGTTCAACAAAAGCTAAATAATTGGCATCTAGGAGCAGTGTCTACGACCTCCTCCTTCTTGACTGCCTCCTCCCACTACAAGAAAATGGGGTTTCTTCCTCAATTTTATTATATTCCTCGGTACCGAGGAATATAACTGAACTATATTCCTCGGTACCAAAACCGAGGGAGATAC
>VSTD030002600.1:0-11657 GCA_008808055.3 Sporobolus alterniflorus
TAGTTGAATAGATGAATTTGAATGAATAGATGATTGAATAGATAATTTCCATAATTTTTATCTGTTCCACCTTTATGTTTTTTCAACATCAGGTCAACAATGGTTAGCAAGCACTCCTTGCACGTGATGAGGCAGACCCGAGACCGCTATGGGAGATTTTCTTCTCCCTCGAGCCACATCGCTCCTCCTCCCTCACAACAGGAGGTGGGAAGCACCAGCCGCCGCCGCACCGCTCCTCCTCCCTCGCATATGCAGGAGGTGGGAACCTCTAGCCACTGCCGCACCGCTCCTCCTCCCTCCATCGACTCAGACGACTCAGTGGATATGTGGGTGGCGGCTCCTCCTCCTTCGACACATGACTGGGTGTCCCCCACCTCCAAGAGGTGAGCACATATTGAACACTTGTTCTATATTTCAATTGTTTAGTATAATTACTAAATGTATACGTTCATTTTCAGATTGAAAGGTTAAAACACAAATTGGTGTCTGTCCAGAAAGAACTTCAGCATGCCAAGACAGACAACGTCGCACTGGCACATTATATCAGTGCTAAAAGAAAGAAGGAGCAGGACCGGAGGAAGGAGGAGACCCACAAGAAGGCAGAGGAGGGCCAAGGCTCCAAAGGCCCCTTCTCTCCCGCTTGCTAGATTTCAATGACTTTTAGTGTATGACTTGCTGTAAATATTATATATGTTTAACTTATGCGAATAAGTGAACTTGATATATGCATAATATAATGCATGAACATGATGATGACATATATATATATGCTATATAATTATATATATATGTGCTTCTATATGTGAATTATAACTGAATTGCATATGTGCTTGTTCTGGTTCTAAATTATAATTGATTATGTGAATTTAATTGAATTGTAACTGGATTATAACCTGGAACTCTGGTTCTGAAAGAGTATCAGCAGTGGTTTCGTGCTATAAACCATTGCTGATAACCATTATCAGCAGCGGGTCATCTGCAGTGGTTTAGAAACCGCAACTGATGGCAGTTTCAAACCGTTGTAGATGACCTTCTCTATAGTAGTGTGAAGAAGGCCGATCAGATGAAGGCACTTAGTATTATTCTTTTGGAACACCATACAACTCTTCACAAAGACACGCATGCGCTGCCGAGCACGTGGGTTATAGAACACTGCCCAAAACCGATGGAGGGTCTTCTCGCCGCCTTTGTGGCCCATTGTATGGGCCTGCTCCAGGATTTGTAGCCATAACAGTGACTCCACCAGAAGTGGCACACACCCTATGAACAAGAGCAACCCGTCCACTTTAGACCATCCTGGAGGTGCTGTGCTGGCGACCAACTCAGCACATCACTGCAGAGCTTTAGGAGAGGCAGCCAACTCGGCACGCAGGGCATCATACACCATGAAGGATGGACTGGAAATCATGTTGATGCCCATGGTATCCTCATGTGGATGGGAGAGTGCGTCAGCGACCACATTTAGTTTGCCCTGCTGATACTCCATAGAAAAATCATACTCAAATAACTTACTTAGGTATGCTGAGGGATTGTTGTAAGTCGTTGGTCGAGAATGAACTTGAGAGACAAACAATCCGTCTGGATGAGAAAAGAATGACCCTAGAGATAGGTCCTCCAATGTCTGATAGCCTTTACCAACCCAATCAATTCACGTTCATATGCCAGCAACTTGGCGTGGTGAGCGGGCACCGCCCGGCAGAAAAATGCAATTGGGTCGTCCTCTTGATGAAGTACAACACCAATTCCTGAGCCGGAGGCATCACAATCAACAATGAATCTTCTGTCGAAATCCAGCAACTGGAGAATTGGTGTAGAGATCAGGGCCTGCTTCACCTCTTCGGACCAACAGAATGCATCCCATTTGAGTAGGGTGGTCAGAGGCAGTGCGACATCCCCGTACTTGGTGATGAACTTCCGATAATAATCCACGAGGCCAAGAAATCCCTGTAAGGCCCATATGGTGCATGGTGGTGGCCAGGAGTTGATAGTAGCCACCTTGTCAGCATCCGTAGCTATGCCATCTGCCGAGATAATAGGGCCGAGGTAATTCACCGATGAACTCCCAAAGACACACTTGGATTGCTTCAGAAAGAAATGATGCACCCTCATAAGCTTGAATATGACTTTGACATGCTGAAGATGTTTGACCCAAGTGGAGCTATAAATCAATATGTCATCGAAGAAAACTAAGATGAATTTCCAAATGTAAGAGGCCAGAATCTTATTCATCAATGCCTGAAATGTGGTTGGGGCATTTGTCAAGCAAATGGCATGATAGTGAACTCGAAGTGACCTTGATGAGTATAGAAGGTCACCTTCTCAATATCAGCTGGGTGCATCCTGCCCTGATGGTAACTGTTGTGTAAATCAATCTTCGTGAAGAACTTGGCACCGCGAAGTTCATCAAGCAATTCATCAACAATTGGAGTGGGAAACTTATCTTTTATGATATTTTCATTCAGGGACCTGCAGTCAATGCAAAAACACCGACTACTATCCACTTTCTTCACTAATAAGACCGGTGAGGAGAACAGTGATGTACAAGGCCGAATAATCCCCTGAGTCAACATGTCTTCACACTGGCATTCCAATTCATCCTTCAACAACTGAGGGTATTGATATGGCTGGACTGCCACTGGTGCAGTGCCCAGAAGGAGGTGAATGTGATGATCATGATGTCGTTGAGGTGGAAGGCCCTGAGGTTCTTCAAATATATTAGCATATGTGGTGAGCAATGTCTTCAGTAAGTTATCCTGAGGTTGGATGGAACACAAGCCAGGGGCTTAACCGCCACAGCTAGTGAAGAACACTGATCGGCTGTTGTGGATGAACACCATGGAGAGAGCCGTGAAGTCCCAAACAATCGGTCGTAATGATTTCGGTCACTGGACGCCGAGAATGATGTCAAAGCCTTCAAGGGGTAGTGTATAACAATTGACCTGAAATGTCTCACCTTGGATGGATAGCATCGTGCCTTTACATGCATCGTAACTCTGCATGCGTTCCTCATTGGTGACTTTAACCGAGACTCCAGGCTTGTACGTGATCTCCATGCCCAAACGTGGACAACAACATCATGTATGAATGTGTGTGTTGACTCAAAATCCACCAAGGCATGAAGGGCGGTACCAGCAATACTGAGCATGAGCTGCATGTTGTTGGTACCCGAGAGGCCGGTCAGGGCATGTAGGGAAATCCCTAGGCCATCTGCCACGACATCTGGATCCTCTTGGTCATCAAACTCCATCATGAAGATGCGCTTCATCGGGCAGTTGTGGTCTTGTGTAAACTTCTTAGGGTAGAAATAACACTCCCCTTTCTTGCACTTCTCAGCCAATTCTTCCGGAGAGAGCCGACAGAACTTGGGGCAGACAGTAGGTGTTAGGGAGGCAGTCGGGGAACTAGCCATCATAGATGGTGATCCCAAGTTGCTTCCCATCAGCTGTGAGTGCGCTCACTGATGAGAATGAGCCACAGACAGGGAGGGCATCGTTGCAGCCATGCTGGAGCACCGCTCAAACGTGCGGGCTAGGTTCATGGCATTTTGCAAGTCACCAGGACATTGCATCTCAACATTGGAGTGCATAAGCTCGCCAAGGCCAACCGTGAATAGATTCATCTAGTGCTCGGGGACAAGTCTGTAATAGTGGCAGAGTGGCGAGAGGAACTACCACTGGTAATCCTCCACGGTGCCGGTAATGATGGAGTTGCTTCAGTTCGCCGTGGGGGTTGGATCATATTGGTAGCCCGAAGTGGAGATTGATGAACTTGGTGAAGTGAGACCATGGAAGCAGTCTGTATTCCATCTCCAAGGAGTAGTACCATTCGGTGGTGACATCATCAAGATGCAGAGATGCCAACCAAACTTGTTTTGTTGCCACGGTACGTGTACCATAGATGTATGATTCACAATGGTTCAACCATGGCAGTGGGTCGATGATGCCATCGTAGTGTGGAAACCAGAGCTTGGGCTAGTGGAAGGAGTTATGGATATCCACATGGTTGTCGAGTGGTGGTTGGGCCGGAGGGAGCCGTCAGTAGGGCCCCTAGCGCCACCTCTACTGCTCGAGCCATGGCCGGTGCCACCTTGGCCTTGCACGCCATGGTTGGTGGTCGGTGGAGTCGAGCCCTCGACGACGTCCAATAGCTAGGCATGGCAAACCAGCGTCACACCCTGAAGATCGAGATGGCTGCCGATCGATGTAAGCTACGCCATGATGGAATTGAGGGTGTCGGTGAGATAAGCTTGTTTCCTGGAATCGGTGGTGGCGCCAGACAACTGGTTGTCCGGGGTGGACATGGTCGTCGATGCGCTAGTGGAGGATCCTGATACCAAGTTGTTATGGTGCCGACATGGGGGAGTGCGTAGGTGGGAGAGGAGCATGGCCTGAGGGTCAAAACACAATGGATAGCGAGGTGGCTCCAATGGATGGTTGTTCTCATCACACGCCGAGGAAAGGTTCCTTGCTACGACCGTAGAACAACTCCCACCCTATGAACGGGGAAAGTTTATTCTTCTTCGATGATTACAAAGGAAATGCTATGGCTGCCATTATAGATTAGGCAGCTCACCTTTCTATAACAAACTAAGAGAAATCCTCAACTAATTGACCTCCTGTTATGTTTATCCTAACTTAATTAGGTGGTAACTTATTCCTTATTTGTTGCCATTTTCCTTCTGTGATACACTTTCTCTATGAATGAGTCGACAACAAAGGCCGATTACACCTCCAAAGATGAAGTCATGATTCAAAGGGTGATTCATGAGGTAGGTGGTGGGACTAGCTACCCTGCCCTCACAAAGACTAATTACTCTGATTGGGCGCATCTGATGAAGGTGAAGTTGAAGGCCTGGGTTCTTTGGAGCATCATCGAGGATGATGGTGCCGATCAACAAGAGGATATGATTGTGCTTGATGCCTTGTGTGGCGCGATACCATCGGCGATGGTGCCGATGATCGTGAAGAAGGATACGGTCAAGGAGGCATGAGACATGATTGCGACCATGAGGGTCGGCGACAACTGCGTGAAGAAGGCAACGACACAACAACTACGTCAGAAGTTTGACCTCACCATGTTCAAGGATGGTGAGACCATCGAGGACTACGTCCTGCGCCTGAGTGGCATGATGGCGCACCTCGCCATGTTCAGTGAGGAGGTGGAGGGCAGTGAGATCATCACAAAGATGCTTTGATCCCTGCCGCCTCACTTAACGCATATCATGATCATGATCAAGAAATTACTCGATGTGTGGACAATGTCTGTTATAGATCTGACAGTGCGGTTGAAGGAGGTGGAGAAGGTGTTTGAGGAAGCACCAATATCGTTGCAGCAGGATAGGAAGTTGTACATCACAGAGGAGGAGTAGGATGCGTGAAGGAGGAAGCATGAGGCAGAGAACCACCTCAATAGCGGCGCAAGAGGCGGTGGTGCAGGCAAAGGCCATGGGCGTGGCTGAGGTCACGGTCGTAGCAGCACTTCATCAAGCAGATCGTCGAACTAGCTCACCGGCGATGAGTGTCGACATCACAGTAAGATGGGGCATTGGGCATGTGAGTGTCGCTCGAAGCCCAAGAAGGAGTAGGCGCATGTCATGCAAGACAAGGAGGAGGGGTCACTCCTCATCACGGCAACCGTAACGCATCCAAAGGCGAGTTCAACGGTAGGATCCATGGTGGAGGTGATTTATTACAAGACAGAGATCAAGCTCAAGGAGGAGAAGGTGTATGCCCACCTTGAGGAAGAGAAGGAGTGTGATGCTGGGACATGGGTCCTAGACACCAAGGTGACTAACCACATGTCCGATTGTTGAGCGACATTCACGAAGCTCGACACGGCGGTGCTCGGCACCATGCATTTTGGCAATGACTCGGTGGCACAGATCAAGGGCCATGAGACTGTTGTGTTCATGTGCAAGAATGGCGAGTGCCAATCACTTGAAGGGGTGCACTTCATCTCTCGGCTAGCAACCAACATCGTTAGCATTGGACAGCTCAATGAGGCTGGCTACAAGATTGACATTGACATTGGCATGATGAAGATCCGGGAGCCCAATGGTTTGCTGCTGGCAAGGGTAAAGCATGAGGCAATCTGCTTGTACCTTCTCCACATTATGTTCATACAACCGGTGTTCTTCATGGTACGTGGGCAGGGCAACGAGGTGGCGTGGCATTGTCATGAATGCTTCAGGCACATCAACATGGCAGCCCATCGGAAGTTGGCTCAGGAGGAGCTAGTACGTGGCCTACTGGAGATAGCCTAGGTGAAGCAGTTATGTGAGGTGTGTTAGGCCTGAAAGCAGCGATGCACCTCATTCCCTACGAAGGTGGAGTACCGAGAGAGACGATGCCTGGAGCTGGTACATGGTGACTTGTGTGGTCCAATCGCACTGACGACGTTGAGGGGTAACAAGTACTTGCTACTCATGGATGATCCTGGTACGTACATGTGGGTAGCCGCAATCTTCTCCAAGGATCGTGTAGCAGCTGCTATGAAGGGGATCCAAGCTCGGGCGGAAGGCGAGTCTAACCTGAAGTTGAATGCACTTCACACCGACCATAGTGGTGAGTTCACTGTGAGGTTGTTTGCAGAGTACTGCACAACTGAAGGTGTGCATCATCAACACACAGCGCCCTACAACCCGCAGCAGAATGACATCGTCGAGTGCCGGAATGGCACGGTGGTGGCAACCGCCAAGAGCAAGCTCAAGGCCAAGGGCCTTCCTGGCTGGTTCTAGGGTGAAGCGGTGAGTACTATTGTATATGTGCTGAACAGGTGTCCCATGAAGAGCGTGGACTGGATGACCCCATTTGAGGCATGCCACGGGGAAGAATCCAACTGTGAACCACCTCAGAAAATTTGGGTGCATCATATACGTCCAGAACACGATGCCACACTGGAAGAAGCTGGAGGACCATCGCCGCAAGATGATCTTTGTCGGCTACGAGAGTGGTTCCAAGGCATACCGTGCATATGATCCCATCAAAAAGCATGTCCATGTGACATGCGACATGGTTTTCGACAGGCAGGACCAGTCAGATTGGAGCATTAGCGGTGACAACGGTGAGCCGGGTGGTGGTAGCGATATCTTCACAGTGGAGTATACAACCATCGGCTAGGTGGCTCCGGAGACAGAAGGAGCAGATTAGGATCTGGCAGTGCAGTCAATGCTCCCTGCTATCAACGACGATGCAGAGGTTGACAATGACATCGATGACAACAACCTCGATGCCGATCACTACAACACGGAGGTTGATGATGATGACAACCTCAGCGCATACCATGATGACGATGTGCATCTTCGCTTCTGCAGTATCAATGACATCCTCGGGACGGTCGGGTTTGAGCCATGTGCACTAGTGGTTGAGGAGCTACATGTGGTGATCTCTGACATGCCGACCTACTTCACCGAGGCTGAGCACAGTCCAAGCTGGAGGAAGGCGATGATGGAGGAAATGACATCCATCGAGGAGAATGACACCTAGAGCCTCGTTAATCTCTCACATGGTCGCAAGCCAATCGGGGTGAAGCACGGGTTCAAGGTGAAGTGGGATGAGCACGGGGCGGTGTCCAAGAACAAGGCATGTCTTGTGGTGAAGGGCTTTGCGCAATGACATGACATCAACTATGACAAAGTCTTCACACCAGTGGCTCGACTGGACTCAATGTGCCTGCGCATTGCCCTCGCGGTGCATGAGGGGTGGTAGGTGCACCATATGGACATCAAATCTGAGTTCTAGAATGGTGACCTATAGGAGGAGATCAACATCGAGTAGCTAGTGGGCTTCATCATCACTGGCAAGGAGCACAAAGTGCTCAAACTAAGGAAGGTGCTATACAGGCTGCATCGAGCTTCGTGAGTCTAGAACGCGAACATGGATGACATGCTATTGTCACTAGGATTTTGGAGGACTCCATTGAAACACGCCATCTACGTACGGTGGAATGGTGATGCACAACTGGTGCTCGGGGTCTACGTCGATGACCTTGTCATCACCGGTCGGACTATGACAACGTCAAGTCGTTCAAGGAGGAGGTGGGGCGATGAGTCGGCATGGCGTTGGCACGAGCGCTTCGAGCATGTCAACATGGTAGCCCTTTAGAAGTTAGCTCAGGAGGAGCTAGTACGTGGCCTACTAAAGTAGGTGTAGCAGTTGTGCGAGGCGTGTTAGGCCCAGAAGTAGTGACACACCTCATTCCCGATGAAGGCGGAGTACCGGGGGAGATGATGCCTGGAGCTGGTACATGATGACTTGTGTGGTCCAATTGCACCGACGATGCTGAGGGGTAACAAGTACTTGCTGCTCATGGATGATCTCGGCAGGTACATATGGGTAGCCACAATCCCCTCCAAGTATCGTGTAGCAGTTGCTATCAAGAAGATCCAAATGTGGGCGGAAGGTGAGTCTAACCTGAAGTTGAAGGCGCTCCGCATCGACTGTGGAGGCGAGTTCACCGTGAGGTTGTTTGTGGAGTACTGCACGACTGAAGGTGTGCATTGTCAGCACAAAGTGCCCTACAACCCATATCAAAATGGTGTCGTTGAGTGCTGGAATCCACGGTGGTGGCAACCACCAAGAGCAAGCTCAAGGCCAACGGCCTTCCTGGCTGGTTCTGGGGCAAAGCGGTAAGTACTATTGTATATGTGCTGAAGAGGTGTCCAACAAAGAGCATGGACTACATGACCCCATTCGAGGCATGCAATAGGAAGAAACCGGCGGTGCACCACCTTAGGATATTTGGGTGCATCTTATACGCCTGGAACACAACGCCGCAACAGAAGAAGTTGGAGGACCGTAGCCACAAGATGACCTTTGTCAGCTACGAGAGTGGTTCCAAGGCATACCACACATACAATCCCATCACAAAGCGTGTCCATGTGACATGCAATGTGGTGTTCGACAGGCAGGCCCAGTGGGACTGGAGCACTAGCAGTGACAATGGCGAGCCGAGAGGTGGTGATGATGTCTTCACATTGGAGTATACCACCATTGGCTAGGTGGCTCCAGAGATAGGAGCGGATCAGGATCTGGCAGGATAGTCAATGCTCCATGCTATGAATGACGATGCAGAGGTTGACAATGACATCGATGACAACAACCTCGATGCTGAGCACTACGATGCGGAGGTTGATGATGACGACAACCTCGACGCCGACCACGATCATGATGCGCAGCTTCACTTTCGTAGCATCAATGACATCATCATGATGGTCATGTTTGAGCCACGTGCACTGGTGGTCGAGGACCTGCACGTGGTGAGATTCGATGAGCTGACCTACTTCACCGAGGCCGAGCGCAATCCAAGTTGGAGGAAGGTGATGATGGAGGAGATGACATCCATCGAGTAGAACGACACCTGGAGCCTCATCAATCTCCCACCTGGTCGCAAGCCGATCGTGGTGAAGCGGGGGTTCAAGGTGAAGCGGGATGAGCACGAGGGGGTGACCAAGCACAAGACATGTCTCATGGTGAAGGGTTATGCGCAGTGACACAATATCGACTATGACAAAGTCTTCGTGCCAGTGGCTTGGCTAGACTCGGTGCACCTTCTCATCACCCTCATGGTACACAAGGAGTGGTAGGTGCACCATATTGATGTCAAATTAGAGTTCTTGAATGGTGACCTACAGGAGGAGGTCTACATCGAGTAGCCAACGGGCTTCATCGTCGCTGGCAAGGAGCACAAAGTGCTCAAACTAAGGAAGGAGCTGTGCAGGCTGCATCAAACATGACGAATCTAGAATGTGAACATGGATGACACGCTATTGTCACTAGGATTTTGGAGGACTCCATCGAAACACGCCATCTATGAATGGTGAAATGGCAATCCACAATTGGTGGTCGGGTTTTACGTCGATGACCTTGTCATCACCGGTCGGACTGTGATGACATGAAGTCGTTCAAGGAGGAGATGGGGCGACGAGTTGGCATGACGTTGGCATGAGCACTTCGGGTACATCAACATGGCAGCCCTTTGGAAGCTTGCTCAAGAGGAGCTATTACATAGCCTACAGGAGATAGGCCAGGTGGAATGGTTGTGCGAGGCATAATAGGCCCAGAAGCAGCGACACACCTCATTCCCGATGAAGGCGGAGTACCAGGTGAGACAATCCTGGAGCTGTTACATGATGACTTGTGTGGTCCAATCAGACCGGTGACTCCGAGGGGTAACAGGTACTTGCTGATTGTGGATGATCTCATCTGGTACATGTTGGTAGCCGCAATCCCCTCCAAGGATCATGTAGCAGCTGCTATCAAGGAGATCCAAGCGTGGGTGGAAGGTGAGTCTGACTTGAAGTAGAGGCCGTTCCGCACTGACCATGGAGGCGAGTTCACCGCAAGGGAGTGTGCGGAGTACTGCACAATTGAAGGTGTTCATCATCAGCATACAATGCCCTACAACCCACAGTAGAATGGCTTTGTCGAGTGCCAAAATAGCACAATGGTGGCAACCGCCAAGAGCAAGCTCAAGGCTAAGAGCCTTCCTGGCTGGTTCTGGGGCAAAGCGGTGAGTACTGTTGTATATGTGCTAAACACGTCTTCGACGAAGAGCGTGGATAGCATGACCCAATTTGAGGCATGGCATGGGAAGAAGTCGGCAGTGCACCACCTCAGGACATTTGGGTGCATCGTATATGTCCGGAACATGACACCGCACCGGAAGAAGCTAGAAGACCGTGGCCGCAAGATGATCTTCGTCAGCTATGAGAGTGGCTCCATGGCATACTGCACATTCTATCTTGTCACAAAGCATGTCGACGTGACATGCGACGTGGTGTTCGACAAGAAGGCCCAATGGGACTAGAGCACTAGCGACGACAATGGTGAGCTGGGCAGTGGTGATGATGTCTTTACAGTGGAGTATACCACCATTGGCCAAGTGGCTCCGGAGACAGAAGGAGTGGATCAGGATCTGATAGAGCAGTCAATGCTCCCTACTATGAATGATGATGCAGAGGTTGAAAATGACATCGACTAAGAACAACCACGATGCTGACCACAACGATGCCGAGGTTGATGATGATGACAACCTCAAAGCTGACCACAACGACGATGTGTAACTTCCCTTCTAAAGCATCAACAACATCCTCGGTACAACCGGGTTTGAGCCACATGCACTAGTGGTCGAGGAGCTGCACGTGGTGAGCTCCGATGAGCCGACCTCCTTCACCGAGGCTGACTACAGTCCAAGCTGGAGGAAGGCGATGATGGAGGAGATGATGTCCATCAAGGAGAACAACTCCTGGAGCCTCGTCGATCTCCCACTTAGTCGTAAGTTGATCAGGGTGAAGCGAGGGTTCAAGGTGAAGTAGGATGAGCATGGGGTAGTGTCCAAGCACAAGGTGCGTCTCGTGGTGAGGGGCTATGCACAGTGACACGACATCGACTATGACAATGTCTTCATGCCAATGGCTCAGCTAGACTCAGTGTGCCTGCTCATCGCCCTTGCGACGCACGAGGGGTGGTAGGTGCACCATATGGACGTCAACTCGGCATTCTTGAACTGTGACCTACAAGAGGTGGTCTACATCATGTAGTTGATGGGCTTCATCATTGCTGGTAAGGAGCACAAAGTGCTCAAATTGAGGAAGGCACTGTACAGGCTGCATCAAGTGCCGCGAGCCTAGAATGCGAAGATGGATTACACGTTGTTGT